>MU786094.1:43271-58443 GCA_026770625.1 Nicotiana glauca
TATGTAAAGTTAAATATAAGTATCATCCAAATACCCTATTAAATTCAGAACTCACTGTAAAAGTTCTTCACTCACAAAATACTTTTATGACATCATAATAATAATAATAATAATAATAATAATAATAATAATAATAATAATAATAATAATAATAATAATAAGTATAATTTTTGCTGCCACTCTTGTATCATGCATCGTAATTGAGTAAATTTAATAATTGAATTAAAAAGTTTGTAATTTTTCAAGGTACTCAAATAAATTTTTCTAGTGAGAAATAAAAAAATAAAAAAAATAATATAGATTTGAAACGGGAGATAGAGAAGGAAGGGAAAATTAAAAAAATAACCAAAAAAAGATTAAAGAAAGACGAAGAAGACAGAGAGAAAGAAAGAGGATAGAAATGAAAATTGTAATGGAAAAAAAATCTGTGCATTGAATAGAATGAAAGAAAGATAAAAATGTGTGCATTTGATAGAATGAAAGAAAGATAAAAAGGCTAGGATTAAATATTGTCTTGGGAAGATAAATGTATTAGAAATAGATAATGGTTAGAAGTTGCAAATAAATTGGACCAAAGGTCATTTTTTGTATGCGGGTAAAAATATGGTTATTAAAATTATGAGGGGCTATAGAGGGTAGTTTTCTCTTATATTTATATTTTTGGCCAATTGGCAAAAAATAATTACATGGGATAGCAAAATATACATAAATAAATATACTAATTATCGATTATTATTTTCCGGAGTGACTATACTATGTAACTTTACCAACTGTTTCTCTATTATATATATGGACCTTAATAATTGGGAATTTACCACTGTCAAGAAGGGGCCGAATGGGCTCAAAAGTGTGACAAGGATTATATTATGGGGCCTATAGGCTTCTCACAATTGGTGCAATAAATTTTGAGAAAATTTTACTTTATACCTATTAAGTCCAAATTATTTATCCTTTAATACTCAAATTTAAACTATTTACTTTTTAGCCCAAACTATTTACCCGACCCACCCATCTTCTCATTTGAAGTACAGAATGTTAAAAACATTCGACTTCATTTTTGCAAGATTATCTGGTATTGGACTTGAATGGATCTATTTCTTCTCCACCAGATCGATCTTCATTAAGATGGTAAACCCAAGTTATTGCTCTACCTCCTTTCCTTATAATTTTTGTATATATGAAGACCTACTATTGATGAGCTTGAAGCTTCTAAATTTAAAATTTTATTTTGAAGATCTATTATTTAATTTGATGTGGGTGCTATAAAATATTAGTTATAATACCTTCGAGTAAGCTTCCTAAATCTGAATTTTTATGTGTGTTTGAATATCCACCATTGTTGGCTTGAAGCTCAATTTTTGTTTTTGAAGATTTTTATTTGATTAAAAGTGGGTGTTATTAAATATTGCTTATAGAACCTTTTAGAAGTTCATAATAAAATTTAATCACATTTGAAGTTGATTTGAGATGATTGAGATCGAATCTTTCCGTTGAAAATTGAAGAAGAACACGGTTACTTAATAGTATACTGCTACGGTATACAATATGTTGTAGGAGTATATAGCTATATTGTAATAATATATAATTATAGTATACAATATACTGCAACGGTATAATATAATAATCGAAGAAGACCACGGTTGCCTAACAGTATACCATTACGGTATACAATATACTGTATGAGTATATAGCTATAATACAACGGTATACTATTAAGTAATATATAATATACTGTAACGGTATATTGTAATAATGTGCAATGTACTGCAACAATATGCTTTAATAATATACGATATACTATAATTGTATACTATTTAATGTAATAGTGTAATGTTGAATGAAGAACATAAAATATTATTTTCATATGTTATTTGCTATTTTGGTATATAATATATAATTCAATCTTACATGGTTTATTACAATAATATATTATTATAATATAGAATATGATGTTATAATTTATTACATGATAATCACGTGTTGGTTCTTAGAATCTGATTATGTAATTTATGGTGCTCAGCATCAGTTAGTGTGATATTCGGTGAATTAGATCAATTGACAATTGATATTATTTTAATTTAATAATTAAATTTAAAATATGAGAAAAAAGACAAAAGGTATATTATACTAGTTATATTAAAAAAAAAGGTGAACAGAAATTAGATTATCAAGAGAAAAGAATATAAAAAATGAAGTTAAATAAAATTAGAATAGGAAAAAAAAAGAAGAAGACGAAAACGAGAAAAAAGAAAAAGAGAAGAAAGAAAAAAGGAAAAAAAAGTAAAAGAGACATAGAGAAATTGGAGAAAAAGGAGAAATTTCCCCGTAAAAACTATTATGGGTAGAAAATGTAACTAGTTTGTGGGTAAAAAAATAAATGAATAGACAAGGATAAATAGTTCTATTTTTATGGGCAACTATGTATTCTCCCATAAATTTTGCCTCTAGTGTATGTCCTTAAGCTGTCGTTTGTTTATGTATGAGAGTAAGGTTCTGTTTGGTCTTATTAAACAGTCAGATGTATGCATCTGAATACCTGTTTTGATTACTAATATGTTGCTCTAAATCTGTTCATTGAATAATTAAAAATGTTTGTCTTTCATTATTTAAATGTATAATTCATCCTTATCACTAATAAAAAATAAAAATAATGATTAAATTATGAATCAACAACATGTTAGAAAAAATTCTTAGTAACTAATATAGTATTATAGAAGTTCTTTCATTAAAACATGCTCTAAAAGTTAGTGGCCATGATAACTGCAGTGGTAATTATCGACGGTGACGGTTGTGAGTTGGTTGGTGATGGTTGTTGTGGCGGTAGTGATGGACGCTAATAGTACTTGCGCTGGATGAACGGGCAGAGCTAGATGGACGGAAGGGGTTCAGACTCAGTTCAACCGAAAATTACATTATGTAATCAGGGGAGGCTCAAGTATATGCGGGGCCAAAAGCAAAAATTTAATATGAGGCCTAAATTTTAAAAGAAAGTTATACGTAATATTTTTATATAAAGTCTATTTTTCTAACTTTTTTGAGATACAAAGTATTAATAATCCTTCTTATAGTCATTTTCCCTAAAAATTCATTATCAATTGATAATATAGCCAACTCGTCTAATCTTTCTTGAGATATTGTTAATTTTAGATAAGTTTTTATATAGCAATAGAAGTATAGAACTATTGAAAACTTAAATTTCTTAGAGAAAGAAGATGAATAAGAATATTAAAGAGAAAGACAGAAAATATATAGGATTTCTGAAATATGAAGAGACCGGAAAAAGAAATATTGACTTGGACAAATTAAGAAATAGAGAGTAAATATTTTACACGTTATCTAATGAAAGAGAAAGAAGTGAAATTTTGAAACATTGGGAAAACTATTTATCTACCCATGTTTAAGTAAGTCAAATTATTACTTTTGTTTACTCTAAAAAATAGATAACAATTAAATGTATTACTAGTTTTAAGGACACGCAAATTAATTTGATGCAAATGATAAATTGTGTTAGTTAAACAAATAAAAGATGCAGTGAATTATCAAACCACTTAAGGAGGATGACCTCGGACTTAACAACAGCCTTAATGAAATATCTGCGCTCGATCCCGAAATCACAACGACAAGCACTGATGAACAAGAACAAAAGCTTTGAATAACAGAGAAACTAATAGTATATTGCCTTGATATGCGTGTTATGATATGCTCAACGAATAATCAGACTCCCCTTTATATAACAGGAGAGTTCTATTCTAAGTACAATTCTATAAAAGGTAAAATCTTCTGTTTAACTAATCACCGATTCTCTGTCGATACGTGCCGAGATTTACGCCATGATATCCAGCCGGTCCCGGATATCACGCCTTCTGTTGGTCATGCTCAATCGTCTGGTATTGCTCTCTGAGGCCTTTAGGGTTCGAACCGGACCTAGGGGCTATGGTCTCGATATCCCCGAGGGCAGGCATTTCATCGGGACCCCGAATCGAAGGGCTCCTTGCCTCTATTTCAATTCCTTGCCTTAATGTTTTCTCGCTCCGTTTACTTCATCAGAAACCGATGCGTACCATGAACTCGGTTTTACCCGTATACAGATAGTCCCCTCGTTCTCGGATAGTAAGTTGATAAGAAATGTCATGAGCTCATCGATTCCTTCTTCAATACGCCATGACCAAAATGATAAAAGCGTCTCGTCAGGCATGTCATTATGACCTCAATTGCGTGTCAGCCATCGGTTGGCTATCTCTGGACGCGAAACATCGTGAAGCCTGTATAAATATCCCCCTCCTTCGTTCATTTTTCACTTTACGTACAAACATCTAGCCTTGAGCCTTAAGGATTTCACTACCCTACTTTATACTCTAGTATTTTTACCTCTGTTGTTCAAGACTCCCTAGTAAGTTGTAAGTTTTTTCTCATTTTTTACCCAAACCAACACACTTTCATCTTTCAACCCTTTTTAAAAAAATTATTTTCAAGCTTTTCTAGATAACAATTGCCAGAACCTCCAAATCTGTTCCATAAAAGGTTGTTTCTACTTACCAATAGATTGCCGAAATTAATGAAACCACCCCGATATGGTCAACCTCGAGAGGTCCACTACTGACGTAGCTACCAATGAACTGGCTGCTGAACCTCCTTTGAAAATGTTCATTCTGTGGGGTTGTTCGGTCGGCGACGACTTCAAGGTTGAGAAGCTCTCTTCGGTGCAAGGTCGGTGTAAGGAGACATCGAGATATATTTGCTCAATCCTCGAAGATGTCCTTTCTGAGGTCCGAAAGGAATGCAACTTGGGCCGACAAGGACATAGTGGTCCCCGACCCGGCGGAGGACATTACTACCCATGTTGAGGGATATCTAAGTGTTTACACTTATTCCTTCATACTGGCACTACAACAAAAGGTGGTTTTAGCGGTAATTATTTAGTGGCAATAACTTAATTGCCGCTAAATAATATTAATCAGTAACAAAATATATTTTTAGTGGCGATTCAAGAAAATAGCCCGCAAAACTTTTGTTTTTACTTTTTCTCTTCCCTCCCATTTAATTTTCACTCTAAATATTTTCTCTCCTATATAATTTACCACTCAAATTTTTCATTCAAAAATACACGAATCTCATTGTAATTTGGACTTCAAACTACGGCTCTTTCATAAGCTTTGCAAAGTTCCAGGAGTAAGAAAACCTAACATTGCAATTTGGTGTTCAACAAACAAAATTCTTTGTTGGTACGATTTTGATTTCTCTCTTTGTTTCTATTTATGTTTATAGAGCTTTCAGCTCTAAAGAACAGGGGCAAAATTCAGCTGCAAGAAGAAGGTGCAAATTGTCTTTGGAATTCATAGGGCTTCTTACTGTTTGACTTTCTATTTCTTTATTTTTTTTTGCCTGTTTTTGGTTACTCTTTCTGAAAGGTTAATTTAATGTTTGTTTTGTGTTTGAGAAACTAGGGCTTATGTTTCTTTAACCAACAAAATGTAGTTCAGACGAAAGACGCATGTGTATGGTAGCCTTCCCCGCTTCATTTTTGTGCCAAGATTATGTAGATTGTTGGCCGTAATTCTCCGCTGTCGAGAGGACCTTTTTGGCTAATTCACGAGTGTTGTATTGAGATATTCGTATCTCAACTTTTCCCCTATTAAGAGAATCTTGGCAGCAACTTTTCTTTTCTTTTCAGTAGTTATTTTCATTCTCGCCTTGTTGTTCCTAAGTATGAGTAGTAACGCCTGCTTCCTTCGTATTTGCAACATCAATTCTATGTAAAGCCAGTGGCATCCTATTATCGTTTACCATCATATATGAACAAATCACCCTGCTCCCTTTGAAAATGCGTCTCCAGAAATGTCCATGCTTGATTTTTCCTTTGTTGTTTCATATGTTGTAACCATTGTTGTATGTACTGGTGCATGCCAAGTTCATATGTTGTTAGAACTGGGTTCCTTATGCTTGTTATGACCAGTGACATCCCTTCCTGGGAATGAGCACATAGTGCTAATACTACCCATAGAAGTTTAAGGACCTGATGAGTCATTGTTATCGTAACTGCTCCTGCAAAAAAGAGCACTTTGTTAGGCATAAAAAAATTTACTATGATGTTCACCCAAAGGGTTTGATCACAGCAATCAAAATGTTGATTTCCTCCCAAAGAATAGAGGGTCTCTTTTTTTAGCAAATCCACTAGGCAAGGTGCCTAGGGATATTTTTTATACATATAAAATGAAAAAACAAACCAGTGTGGGGTCCTACTTTTTGTATTGTCATGTGTGACATACACCATGTAAGCAACATAGTCCCTATTACCAACATAGAGCAAATGATACTCAATGTTAGTAGTACAGTTTCATCCACTAAAGTATAAAAAATTGATCTATCTAAGAAATGAAAGTGAATAAAAACTAGGCAGTTTGCTGTCCAAAGAATCGTCTGCGCCCAATGACAATTGCATGTATATCTGTTGTTAGTGACTCGTTCATATTTACCATGGTTCCTAGGTGTTTGGTTTTTTATCCATGTTGCTTTTACACTGCCCACAAATCTTGGCAGTGATTTCTTTGCCTGGGGTGTGTCTTTGTTTGCCTCTCTACATCTGACCCATCAAAATCTTAACTATAACATGATGCTCTTGTGTTGCATTGCACCCTCATTTTGATAACACCACTGGACTATATTAAGTGCCCAGTTTCTTAGCCGGTCCACGGTGGTTTGGAGCTTAAATTTTTGCTTCATGTTGTTTTCTGCCTACTAGGGTTGTAGCAGTATATATATCCATAAAAATCATCATGTTCTTCTCCTAAAGGAGTTGAACACAGTGGCTAACAGTGATGCTCCTTGACATCGAAAGTGCCCTGTTTTTTGGAAGTCTGGGCTACCAATTTTGGTCCATGTAATACCCTTTTGTTGTGTGTTTTTCTTCAATTGATCCTCTTCAACTAACTAGTTCATTTTTGTCTTTGAAGACCTTGTTCCTTGTATCGAAAGGTTGACACTTTTGGTTGTCATTCTTGTGAGCTCTGCCATATGCCATCAGGTGCCTAACTATATCTACCAATCCTTGTATTTGCCTAGTGCTCGGCATTATTTCCCGGTGATGATTGTTTGATTTAGTAGACTTATCTAGGCTTTGTATTTTGCAGCTGATGTGTATTCCCTCTCTTGATCCCTTTGCATATCTTAATTGTTGCCTGGGCAGTGATGCATCACCCAGTAGGCATATCTGCCCAGCCTTTTCCATGAGTATTATGCTTGTACTTATCAATAACTCTTCTCCAAAGGAATTAGCACAATGTGCTAATACCACCCATTGAAGTTGAGTGATTAGATAAGGCATGTTCACAATAGCTTTTCCTGCAAAAAAGAAAACAGCATTAGTACTAAACCAGTCCATCATACTCTCCTCCCAACGGATTTGAATATGATGGATAAAAGTACTGCCTTCTCAAGCCTTTAATCTCCTTTCCATCACCCCTCCTAATTCCTTACAACTTTTATTCTTAAATATGAACATTGGAGCTTATCATCATTCAGGATTCTCCTCCCCATTAATTCCAGCTGATAAAATTTCGTCACACTCAATTGAACCACTGTCCAGTGCATAGTTGGCCCAGTAATCTGCCAATTTATTGCCCTCTCTAAAGATGTGAGTTATCTTACCATTACACACCTCCAGCAACTTTCTTATCTCTTCCACATATGTAGCTATACACCATGGTGTATCCTAAGTCTCCATGATAAAATTTATAAGTAACATCAAATCTGTTTGCAGCCATAGATTAGCTAGATGATGATGATGACAGCACCTCATAGCTTCTAACATAGCCAATGTCTCTGCCTCTGTATTTGTTGTTTGATGTATCTCCTTTCCACAAGCATGCATAATATCACCTTGTGCGTTTCTTACACAAAAATCAATTGCTCTCCTGCCTGGGTTCCTCTCGATGCACCATCATTGTTGATTTTAATCCAACATTCCTTAGGAAATTCCCACGGTACTTTATCCACATTCAGTTTGGTAGATAGTTTTCCAAATCTACAACATATGATCATTTTGTAGTTAATTGTATTATGCTTTCATATGATACTTGGTATTTTCATGGTGAGTCTCTAAAGGGATCAAATAATAGTCAAGTAAATAATAGCAGCCTGTCAACTTTAAAGAGTGATGATATGAGAGAAATGATACAATGACGTCTTTGGAGGCCTTACACAGTTCATGAATACTGAACTTAGTGAAAGGGGTGAGATGGATCCACACCTACAAGAAAATATTGCTCATCCATCTGGAAATCAACCTCATCTAGAGGTGGATATTGAAACGCCTCATGAAGGATACAAACGAAGAACTATATCCTGACAACAACTATGAAGGAGGCTGATGATGATGGAGATATGAAACCTTATAATGATCAATTGATGGATGGTCAAAACTACTCTACAACCCAACCACATATTGAGTAGTTGATGGATAACATAAACTAATCTGAAGCTGAAGCACATGACGGCCAATCTAATGAGTTGAATACTTCTGCCGATGGCAACTGAAAGTCAACATAATGATGAATCAGGTAATATTTTTTTCTGGGTTTGTTTTCAAATCTCAGTTATGTAAAAATTTTGGTTAATCTGTTTGTGTATGATGATGGAGATATGCGACCTTATATTGAGCAATTGCTAGATGGTCAAAATTACTCAGCAACCCAATCATATATTGAGCAGTTGATAGATAATCAGAACTACTCTGAAGCCGAAGCACATGACGGTCAGTCTAATGAGTTGAATACTTCTGCCGGTGGCACTGAAAATCAACATAATAGTGAACCAGGTAACAATTTTCTCTGAGTTTGTTTTCAAATATTAATTATGTAAAAACTTTGGTTAATCTATTTGTGTATATAGTTTTATGGTCTATAAAGTGTGTTTCTTATACATTTGTTCTGAAGTTACATGTTTTGGTTAAGATTTATCGCTTTTGGATATTTTTGGTTCAGATTTAGTATCCCTTCTTTAATGGAAAGTAAGGCTTGAAAATCAGCTCCATTACTACATTGTAACATTAATTCATGAGAGGTGAACATGCATGGTAGGAAGGTTAGATGAAAGCATAAGAAAAAAATGATATTGGAATCTTGTCGTTTAGTCATTTTATGTACTTGTTATTTTTTCTTTTTCATTCGTGGACTAGGAACAGAGAAAGTGATCCTGGTCCAAATCAGCTAATACTTTCAAGCTTCTAAAATTTTTAGGTATAATTTTTGGTAGTCTGCTAAACATGCTTGTTGGAAATTCCAATGATCGGTAAAACTACTATAGGACAAGTTGGTTAAGCCTAGATGCATCTTGCACTGAAATTGCAGAAATAAGCAACATGTTAGTTTTTTCTCTCCTGACTATACTCTTCTATTTCTTAATGCAGTGATGTAAATCTTTAAGATACTATATCTCTTTTACAATTAAAAAAATATGTACTAGTCACACACTAGTGCAACTCTTCCCTTTATTGTATAGATTTTTCTCGATTTTAGAATGACTTATATAGGAACCAAAAAGATATATTCCCATGTAGTAAACTTTTCCATGCTTCTCGTGGCTATTTTTTCATAGTATATGATGTGATTTCTTAAAATAAAATTTGAAGGAGAATGATGACCTGGTAATATACTTAATATCAAAAACCTTAAAATTTAGTAAGTTCTCGTACATAATTAAAAGATAAAGGCATTATCTTGTTTGCTGGAAGTTCTCGTACATTAACTTTTTTTTGTTTCCAAGAAATTTCTACGAGACTTGTACTATATAGAAGATTCATGTCGCTCATCTCCACCAGCTAACAGGTTTTACGTCCTGTGGTAGGTATTATGTTTGGATATAGCTTCATATTAATCGTATGAAGGTTTCATGAGTTTCTTGTTGCAATGGTCCATATAACTTAGTCTTGGAATTGTGGTTATCTTTAAGTTCTTAGCATAAACCAATTATTCTTTAGTTAGCTATAGTTTCTAGCGAACTTTAATTTTAATTATTTATGACACACACAAGCCTAAAGCAGTCACTTAAACTCTAGTCCTGCAGTGTATGACTAAGGCTAAGGTTTTATCGAGGTTAAGGTGCATAATTTCTGTCACCTATCTGAGAGCTTTGTTAATAGCATGTAACCATACCCCACTATCCATGTTCAAGAAAAAGAACTTGGAAACTATTATATTTGCTAATGAACTTGGTGTGCAACTTCCCATTGCTTCTCCAAGCTAAGAGATTGCTTTTGAATTTTTTTTTTGTTTCTTCTCAGTCGTAATAAAGAAAAAAAAAATTCCATTTCATTGTTTGCACATCCATTTCTCTTGCCTATTGTTCCATCTAATTGTTTCTGCTTATAAATGTTAGGTGAGAGAGCTTGCTGAATAAGAATCTGAAGGTGATGGAGTTTCTCAGATGTTTTTTCACATTATATTTCATCTTTTAACGCATATTTTTTTTTCCAGGTCATACAATATGATGTTTGATAATTTAGCGGGTGAAAGATTTCAATATTATGCAGAGCTACAGAAATTATTTGAACACTATCATTCATCATGATTAGTTACATAATAGCATTAGCTATTTCGTTAAAACGATATAAGTTTATATTTTAAGTTAATGTGATATTGATATTTTTGATTAGTACTTTTTTTTTGGTTAAGATCAAGTGAGATATATTATGTTTTTTGGGATTAATATTGATACATTTTGTTGTTTGGATCAAATTTTGAATGAATGTAGTAACTATTATTTTTATTGGTGGATAAATTATTTCTATTATAGCTTGTGAGTTTTAGCTCTAATTTAAATAAAAATGGACGATAAAAGGCAAAATTAATATGTTTCCACAAGGATATTACAGATATTATAATTATTGGAAAACAATTGGTGTTAAAGATATTGACTTTTAGAGGCAATTTAGTTGAATATATTAGCCTTTAAAATGGACGTCAAAAGGGCGAATTAAGATATTTTTAGAGGGATACTACAACAATTTTAATTGCAGCAAAATAATTGCCGTTAAAGATGCGAACTTTGCAATTATTTTGAATTTAGTGGCTATATAAAAGCACGTTAAAGGAGCATAATTAGCAGTTTTTATATTAGATTTAGCGGCCATCATAATTGTTGCAAATAACTACCATTAAAAATAATGAGTTTTAGCGGCAATAGGTCATGCCTTTTACCAGCTTTTGTGAGAACGACCACTAAAGGATTTGCTGACGCCAGCATCAACGGCTAAATACCAATGGCCGGTAAAAGATATAGCGGCTATTATTATTGCCGCTAAAGCCCCTTCTTGGGCCCGGTGGACCCGGTCATTATAGACTTCTATAAGAGCTACGAAGTGTGCCTCGGTCAGATCCACCCATCGTTACGGAGGATCGTAATCCTCCTTCGATTCTTCATGAACAAGATCAACTCATGTCGGCTTACCATTGATCATCTACTCCATTTGTACAGTCCCCGAATATTCCGAGGGGGCTAATAAAGCTCGTTCGCCAAGCTAGCAAAGCCCCGTTCTCAAGCATCAACGAGGACGGGGATGGAGGCTGGCAGGGGCACTTTGTCCGAGTGAGGACCTCAGATTTGATCCCTGCCAAATCTAGGCCATTCCCCGAAGGGAGGAATGCATCACGTAAGTACAACTTTCCTTTGAATAATGATTTTATGATCATCTCGTTTTTGCACATCGATATTTGTGGTGGTGCTACTGTTGTTCGAGTCCCAAAACGCTGTTCCTCGGCTCAAAGAGTGAATCGAGGGTATCGTCTCACAGATGCCTTACTCCGAGCGCTCGTGGCGCAATATCGCGAGGGGTTGTTGGGAGGCCCGTTCCCGCGGTAAAATTTCTTTCCCAAATATGTTACATAAGGCTTCTCCTTCTAGCATCACGTTCTCATTTCCTTCATTTTCTTTTTACAGGCTTGCCTATAACTGTCGAGCTTAGGCCTCCGGTTGGGGATGAGGACTTGCCCGTTGATTCCTCTGCTTCAGGGTAGCTTGGGGCTGTAGTAGGAGAGAAGAAGAAGAAAATGAAGGCTCTGGGCTCCCCGAGCTCAGATAAGAAAAAATTAACGAGAAGATTGGCCCTACCGGTTCAGGGACGAGCCCGAAGAGGATGATCTTTTTACGGTCCGCGAACTAACCTCCCCTAAAGAGCGGGTGGCAGCTGAGGAGGTGACGTAGAGGCCAGTCTTCCTCAAGATCGGTGGGCTGATGTAGAAACGAGGGCTTAGGACTCTCGAGACGCTGACTCTACTATGCCCAGTGTCATAGAAGTTCTGAGGTCGCCTTCATTCACTGAATCTAAGTTCGAAGAAGCTCGAGAGATGAAAGAGTGATCTAACGGAGGGGCCCATGGTGCGGACGATCCCTTCCGTTGATTTCTTGAAGGTGTGGACTCAACCACCCTAGAATACTTCTCCAGGTTGAGTAATTTGGTGGTGCCGAGGAAAGACCCATCATCTGAGGTTGGCGAGCTGAACTCGAGCCCAAAATTAATCAACCGATTCCCTGCCCCAAGTATGGATCCCGGCCGAAAGAGGTCAATAATTATCACCATGTTGGAGGATGCCCGGGTTCTTTCTGCCCCCGTCGAAATAGCTAGCTACCTCCGGTTCCTGGTAACTGAAGAAGACCAGGGGAAAATGACCGAGGTGGATACACTGTTCTTGTTCAATGAGGCACTATATGCGCTGAATTGAGTAAGACGTCATTACACTCTTTCATCTTCGGATTTTAGTTTTTGATATCTCTCATCCTCTTCCTTTTTATATTTTTGCAGGCCTCGATACTTCACCATGAAAGTTTTCTCCGGTACTAGGTTGAGGTAAAGTATCTTGCTGAGAAGAGATACATGTATAAGCTTCTCAGCGAGTAACACGAAGAAATAGTCAAGACACTCCTGGCTGAGTTGGACGCGGCTTAGAAGGAGCATGCTGACCTGGTGGAACAGGTAAAGAAATTTGAAGTTAGTGATGACGAGTTAGACATGGCGACTAACGTCCAAACCTCGCAGGTTCAGCAAATGATCGACAAGATCGACCTACTCCGAGCTGATATGAACGAGGTCAAGGTCATTACCGAAGGGAGGAAAGTAAAATTGGACTGATTGGCTTTGAAGAAGGAGACCGCTCGGGAGCAGCTGTCATTGACTGAGGTCCAACTCCGAGTGGCGAAAGAGAAGGGTGAAGCACGGTCTCGAAAAATCGAGGGCCTTTAAGCTCAAGTTGGCTCAGCTGCTACTGAACGGGATGCCCTTGACAAGCTCGAATTAGCAAAGTCTGTGTCGGAAAATAACCAGGGCAAATGCTGAGAAGATGGTATCCCAGTTCAGGGCTAATACTGAGGCAGCCCAGGACCGCCTGAAAGTCACTATTGAGTACGTAAAGTGCCTGCCCTGAAGGGAGACTCTCGAGGAGGTCCATGCTCGTGGTTTCGACCTGTCATCCGACATTGAAGATGTAAAAAGTCTCTAGGCCGAGGCCAAGAAAAAGGCTGACCCCGAGGATAAGGAGGGCTCTGAGGGCTCCAGTGACACCAAGGATGGAGAAGACCTTGTCAGCCGAAGTGACGAGGCGTGTTCTGGTGAAGATCGGGCTTAGGTGCTTTAGGGATTTTTCTTTGTTTTTGTATTTTGTTAATTCTGCTAAGGCCTTTATCGTTGGACTTTGTAAAAACTTTTATTAGAATGTATATAAGGCTTTTTTCCCTTTGGCAATTTTCGAGTTCATTTCTTTTAGCTTTCTCTTTATGACTGCAAAGATTTCAAATGCTTTAGCATGGAATAAAACGTAGTACTAAGGTCATGCTCGGAGGTTCAAACAAGACAAGACTCGTTCTCGATGTAATTTTTGTTTGAAACTCGTGGGCGCTTGGTATGACTTGAAGCTTTCCTCGAAGTGCTAGTTTAGAAGTTCTTAAATTATAGTTTTGCTGAAGGTAGCCTTTGAACCAGTTTGGAATTTTTTGAATGCTTTATGTTTTGATTACGGGCTTCGGACATCTCTGAGCCGTTTCAAGGGTGGTCGTAGCCTTTTAAGTTTAGGTATTGCCTAATAGGCTTTGTACCTTTGGGTTTCAACACCCGAGCCATCGAAACTTGACTTAAAAGACAGTACCCGAGTGGGGGTGGCCGTAGCCTTTTAGGTCCGGGAACTGCCTAATAAGCTCTATACCTTTGGGCTTCGATAACCCGAGCCGACTGATTTTGCCTTGGATGACAGTCCTCGACGGGGGTGGCCATAACCTTTCAAGTTCGGGCACTGCCTAATAGGCTCTGTGCCTTCGGGCTTTGATACCCCAAGCCATCTGAGTTTGGCTTGGATGATAGTCTCCGAATGGGGGTAGCCCTAGCCTTTCAAGTTTAGGCACTGCCTAATAGGCTCTGTGCCTTCGGGCTTCAGTAACCCGAGCCATCCGAGTTTGCCTTGGACAACAGCCTGTGAGTGGGGGTTACCGTAGCCTTTCAAGTTCAAGCAATGCCTAATAGGCTATGTGCCTTCGGGCTTCGATTACCCGAGCCATCCAAGTTTGCCTTGGACGACAGTTCCTGAGTGGGGGTGATTTGTTGGATCCGAATAGAGGTGGCCCTTGGGCATGATATCTTAAAGGAAGAAGATATAATAGTCGTAAGAGGCAAAATATGTATCTGCAAGGTAGAAACTTTTTTTTTGTGCGCAATATAAAAGATTGTAAGTTTTTACAAGCTTCATATTATGGCTTAGGCGGTCTATGCGGGCATGGTTCATTCGACTGTTTGGCCCTTACAGTAAATCCTACCCACCGAACCTAGATTGTTTAGGCACAAAGTTTCCTTCCTAGCTAAATATCATCACTCGAGGGTGATGACCCCCAGTATTCGAGGTCGATCGTTGAGAGGGCTTGGATATTGTTGACCTGACCATCCACTTCAGTTCATGACCGATCTTTGATTACAATCCACTGTTGCCTTGTTAAAAACCTTGCTGGAAAATCCGTTTGGAAAAAAATCGGTTCAAGGGAAAAAGAGTGCAACGCGTGCTCTCAGGTCTAACAACAACATCTTCCTCTGGTTGTTTCCTGCAAGTGTTAGTCCGATTCGTAATATATATATATATATATATATATATATATATATATATATATATATATATATATATATATATATATATATATATATATA
>MU786094.1:58951-78446 GCA_026770625.1 Nicotiana glauca
AAAAAAAATAATAAAGAAAAAATAATAAAAAATGTGTTAAATATAGGGGGTAGACAATTACTTTTAGTAAAGGTATTGTCATTTCTTGGAAAAACAGCCAAACGCCTATAAAAGGGCACCGGAGGACTGATTTCGCAAGAACAGTACCTATGTGTCATACCGGATTCTGTTACACAGCCTTCAAATCTTCTTCAAGTGCTGAAAGGCCGTACAAACGAGATCACTATTAAAAAAAAAAATAAAAAAAAATATATATATATACATATATATATATATATATATATATATATATATATATATATATATATATATATATATATATATATATATAAAGAATGAACCGGGGTCTATCCTTACCAGTAGTATGTTTTAAGTGATAAGTGAGTCATGTTCCATTTGTTTATTAGCGGCTCCCCATTGCCTGCCTCGAGTTTGTACGAACCTTCGTCGGTAATCTCGAAAATTTGATATGGACCTTCCCAATTCGGTCCTAGCTTCCCTTCGTCTGGGTTCTGGGTGTTCAGTGTAACCTTTCTCAACACCAAGTCCCCGATATTGAAATGTTGGAGGTTGGATCTCTGGTTGTAATACCTTTCTATATGTTGTTTTTGGGCGGCCAACTGGACAAGGGCGGCCTCGTGCCTCTCGTCTAATAGTTCCAGGATCGTGCTTGTGGCCTCACCGTTTGCCTCTTCATTCGCACATCGGAACCTGAAATTTGATTCTCCTACCTCATCTTATATTAGCGCTTCAGTACCATATACCAATGAGAACAGGGTGCCCCCCGTACTATATTTTGAGGTCGTATGATATGCCTAATGTACATCGAGCAAAATTTCTTCCATTTTCCTTTGGCGTCGGTCAATCTCTTCTTAAGGTTTTGGAGTATGGTCTTGTTAGTAGACTCCGCCTGCCCGTTCTCACTAGGGTGATAGGGTGTTAATAGGATCCTTTTGGCCTTAGGGTCCTCGAAAAATTTACTTACCTTGTTGCCAATGAACTTCTTCCCGTTGTCGCATACAATCTCGGCTGGCACTCTGAACCGACATATTATATGGTCCCAAATAAAATTAATAACTTCTTTCTCCCTGACTTTCTCAAATTTCTGGGCTTCAACCCGTTTAGAAAAATAGTCAGCCATAAATAATATAAATTGAGCCTTACCGGGTGTCCATGGCAGGGGATCGGCGATGTCCATTCCTCATTTCATGAATGGCCAAGGTGATAAGATTGAATGCAGTATCTCCCCGTACTGGTGGATCATCGGTACATGCCTCTGACATCCATCGTATTTTCGTACGAACTCTTTCACATCTTTCACCATGTCGATCCAGTAGTAGCCGACCCTGATTATCTTATGAACCAGCAATTTAGCACCCAAATGGTTCCCGCATGTGCCTTCATGAACTTCCCTCAAGATATATTCGGTATCTCCCGGTCCCAGACATATGGCGAGTGGTCTATCGATTGTTCTCCTGAATTGGTTATTATTTTCAGACAGGCTGAACCTGGCCGCCTTCGTGCGAAGAGCCCTCGATTCTTTAGGGTTTGAGGGAAGCTTCTTGGTCTTTACGTAATATACATACTTGTTTCTCCAATTCCAGGTTAAGCTTGTAGAGTTTATCTCGGCGTGTCCCTCTTCCACTACCAATTTCATGAGTTGTACGACTGTTCCCGAGCTGGATTTATCATTATCAACTGACGATCCCAAGTTAGCTAGAGCATCGGCCTCGCTGTATTGATCCTGGGGTACATATTGCAGGTTCCACTCCTTGAATCGATGCAGCGTTACCTGTAGTTTATCTAGGTATCTTCGCATTCGTTCTTTTTTCACTTCGAGCGTCCCATTGACCTGATTCAACACTATGAGGGAATAACACACAACTTCGATCACTTCGGCCCCCAGGCTTTTAGCCTGTTCAAGACATGCAATCATGGCCTCATACTCGGCCTTGTTGTTAGTCAATTTTACAGTTCAATTAGATTGCATAGCTACAATAACTATTGGTGGCTCAACATGATGCCAAGTCCGAACCCTTTGCGTTCAAGGAACCATCCGTAAAGAGGGTCCAGATCCCCCAGGAAGTCCCCAAGTTCAATAACAATTCCCGTTTGACCTCGGGAATTTGGGTCGGCATGAAGTCGGCCAAGAAGTCCGCAAATATTTGAGATTTGATATGGTCGGGGTCGATATTCGATATCGTACCCGCTAATTTCCACTGTCCATTTGGACAATCGTCCCACGAGCTCAGGTTTATGCATTATGTTTCTCAACGGGTAGGTAGTTACAACACATATAGGATGGCATTGAAAGTATGGATTTAACTTTATGGAAGCTCTTAGCAAAGCGAGCGCCAATATTTCCAGGTGAGGATACCTAGTTTCAGCCTCGCCTATAGTCCTGCTAACATAGTAGATAGGAAATTCCGTACCTTCCTCCTCCTAGACAAGGACTCCACTTACCGCTATTTCGAATACCGGTAAGTATAGGTACAACTGCTAGTCTGCCTTCAGAGTATAAAGCAAAGGCAGGCTTGAAAGCTATCTCTTGAGTTCTACCAAGGCTAGTTGGCACTCCAGGGTCCATGAGAAGTTATTCTTCTTCAATAACGAGAAGAACCGATGGCTCTTGTCGGAGGACCTTGAAATGAATCAATCCAAGGCGGCTATGTGCCCGTTAAGCCTTTGAACGATCTTGACATTGTCCACCACGGTGATGTCCTCAATGGCCTTGATCTTGTCGGGATTGATCTCGATTCCTCGGTTGGACACCATGAATCTGAGGAACTTTCTGGACCCGACTTTGAATGTGCATTTCTCCGTGTTCAACTTCATATTGTATTTCTTGAATATGCTGAAGGTTTCCTTCAAATGTTTCAAATGGTCCTCTGCTCGCAGGGACTTAACTAACATGTCGTCAATGTACACCTCTATCAATTTTCCTATTTGCTCTTTGAACATCTGATTTACTAGGTAAGTGGCACCGGCATTTTTTAGTCCGAAAGACATTACGCTATAAGGTGCTGTATATAGTAATGAAGGAAGTTTTTTCTTGGTCATCCGAGTTTATCCGAATTTGGTTGTACCCAGAGTAGGCGTCGAGAAAATTGAGTATCTCGTGGCCAACCGCTACATTGATCATACGATCGATATTAGGCAAAGGGAAAGAGTCTTTGGGGCATGCCTTGTTTAAGTCATTATAGTCTACACACATTCTCAATTTATTTCCATTTTAAGGCACCACCACTACATTTTTTAACCAATCCGGGTACTTAACTTCCCCAATTGAGCTTATTTTAAGAAGTTTGGGTACCTCATTTTTTATAAACGCATGCTTGACTTCGGACTGGGGCCTCCTCTTTTGTTTAATCGGGTGAAACGTTAGATCCAAGCTTAGCTTGTGAGTAGTTATTTCTGGCGGGATCCGTGTCATGTCAACATAGGACCAAGCGAAGCAATCTATGTTAGTTATAAGGAATTCATTGAGTTTGTTCGTAAGCCCAGGAGTTAGTCTCGTGCCCAGGTATACCTTTCGATCGGGCAAATTCTCGATCAACTTGACTTTCTCCAACTCCTCAACCGTTAACTTGGTGGCATCGGAATCGTCGGGGGCTATGAAAAACCTAAAGACTCTGTAGTCATCGTCCTCGCCTATATCCTACTTCTCTGGTTCGGTTGGGGATGACTTCGGTTATTGCTACCTCCCTTGGTGACTGACCTCAAACTCTTCGATGTCGAAAGTGTAGACATCAGGACCACCTCATTGACCGCGAACATTTCTTTTGCATTCGGTTGTTCCCGTAAACTATTTCGGTCCCGCCCGGTGTAGGAAATTTCAATGCCTGATATATCGTCGATGGTACTTCCCTCATGTTGTGAATCCATGGCCTCCCGATTAAAGTATTATCCCTTATATCTTCTTCGATCATGTATAACTTGTACTGAGTGGTCTCGGTTGTCTCACAAGCCCTGTTGAATCAGTTTAAGACTCGAACTGCAGGCATTGTTTGGTCTTGCAGACCCAACTATTCTACAACCCTCAATATGATGATATTGGCCGAACTACCTTGATCAATTATCACACGCTTAACTCGAGACTTATTTATGAATACATATATTACCAGTGCATCATTGTATGGTCGCACGATGCCTTCGTTGTCCTCATTATTGAAAGATACGGTTCCATTCGGTACATAGTCTTAAGCCCAGTTTTCCTTGTGATGGATACTTTAATACGTTTTAACATTGGCCCTTGAGGGATGTCAACTCCACCGATGATCATGTTAATTACATGTTAAGGTTCCTCTTTCTTGATCTGTATGTTGGCTTCCCTATTCCTGAAGTGATTTTTTGGCTTGATTACTGAGAAATTCTTAGAGGTGCCGGTTGTTGAATAACCGGGCTACTTCTTCTCTCAGTTATGGTAGTCTTCGGTTTTGTGGTCGTGGGTGCCATGATACTTATACATTAGATTGGTTCCCTTTGGGAAGGATCAGACAACAATGGTCGAGGCCGCTTCGTATCTTTAATACATTCGATAGTTGATACGATACTGGAAACATTAACGTTAAAGTTGTATTCCGATAACCTTCGTGCTTCCTTGGACCCGATAGGTCTGTCAAAACCGTTCTTGCTCATGAGTCCCCGATTATTATAACCTCGATCACTCCTTCTTTCACCCCTCGTAGGGTTGCGTCCAGGCCAATACTTTTTTGATCTCCATTGTATGGTTGATACCGATCTCTGTTCTGTGTTGGTTCGTGATCGACGACTCATTTGGATTTTTCACTTGTCCTAACGAAGTAAACAGATCCATAAGGGGCCCCGAGATGATCCTCTTCGACCCTGATTTTTGATTGGTCCCTGTTATGGTCGTCGGCCCAAGTTACTGCTGGGTATTCTATCAAATTTTGCTTCAATAGCTGTGAAGCCGACAAGCTTTGGGGATTAAGTCCTTGGGTGAATGCTTGACCGGCACAATCATTTGCGACCAGAGGCAGATCCATCAGTTCCATTTGAAACCTTGACACGAACTCCCTAAGCATTTCGTTATCTCTTTACTTTACCTTGCAAATGTCTGACTTCCTGGTCTCAACCTTGATGGCTCCGGCGTGTGCTTTTACAAAAGCATCTGCAAACATAACAAACGAGTCAATTGAATTAGGGGGTAAGTTATGATACTATATCATGGCTCTTTTTGACAAGGACTCTCCAAACGTTATTAGCAGAACGGATTCGATTTCATCGTCCTCTGAGTCATTCCCCTTGATGGAACATGTGTACGAGGTCATATGTTTATTTGGATCAGTCGTTCTATTATACTTCAAGATTTCGGTCATACGAAATTTCTTAGGGATCGGCTTCGGAGCTGCGCTCCGGGAGGGAGGGGCAAGGCTTTTGGACAAACTTCTTGGAATCCAAGCCGTTCAGCATTGGTGGTGCTCCTGGGATTTGGTCGACCCTGGAGTTGTAGGTCTCCACCTT
The DNA here is from genome assembly GCA_026770625.1 of Nicotiana glauca. Lineage (NCBI taxonomy): Eukaryota > Viridiplantae > Streptophyta > Magnoliopsida > Solanales > Solanaceae > Nicotiana > Nicotiana glauca. Next base: position 64,436 of record MU786094.1, read on the forward strand.
TTTGTCGTTAACTTTGATTTTCTTTTCTCCCGATTCTACCCATTTTGTTAATTCCTCGAGCATCTTTATTACCTTGGAGTTGGTCCTGGATTCAGCTTCACTCAGCCTTTCTGTGACTGGTTCATTTCTGTGATTGTTTTCCCGGGATGGTTCGGGCTTAACTCTATTGGGAGCGCGACTTTGATTCTGCAACTAGGCTATCGCTGCCTGTTGAGCCTGTACTATTTCGAAGATCACCCGTAAGTTGACCCTGTCGCTTTCACCACTGTGCATATCCTTGGCTATGGCTCCCCCGCGAACGCTGTTCTCTAAGTTGGTGGGAAAGTTAGCATCGATGGCCACATAGGAGTTGGCATCGATTGGATCTACGATCGGGACCCCATTGGGGTCAACCGGGTGAACCTCGTTGCTTGGCACTATATTGTTGTTCTCGCCGTGGTGGCCAGATTTAGCATCAACGTTTAGGTGAGTGGACTGAGAGTTTGACATCTTTAAGTTGTCCTGAAATTAAGATCTCAAATAATAGGAGTAAAGCAGAGTGTGTTGTGGAAATTGTATCAAATAGTCACTATTATCCTTAGCCCTATGGTAGGTGCCAAACTATTTATCCTAAAAAATGGATAACAATTAAATTTGTAAGTGGTTTTAAGGATACGCGAATTGATGTTTTATACTTCAATAACACACAGGGGGGGGGGGGCGATTTGTGTGGTACCTAATTTTCGCTTAACTTGATTATAGAAGGACCTGATTCTTCTATGTGTTCCAACTACTACTGTTGCAGAATAATAAGCACAAAAAATAAAGAATTCCAGTAGGATTTTCCTAAACTCTCCACTAAAATCACTGAGCCAAAAACTACATTTACAAAAACTCTTTTGTAAACCTAGAATTAACTCTAATCCCATTGTAGCACACAACCTCAACTGTTGTGAAAACTTCAAGTTAACTCTAACTTGAAAACTCTAAGTACCTAATATAATTGCTTCTATATAAGCTGAAAGGTACAATGTAAAATCACCTACTACAATTGAACTAGAATAAAAGACACACTTGGAATTGGTTCTTCTATATGGTTCAAGTAGCTTAAGGTTTTCCCACATGAATCACACATGAACTACTTGCAAACTTGACTTGCTATTTTGCTCTCAATTCACGTTTAACTTCTGCTTGTGTGTGTTACCTGTAAAAGCGAAAAACACTAATATTTAAGGAGTTAGCAGTTAGAGATTAACTAAAATTCTGATGCTACTTTTCCATGGTGGAAGAGTTCTAGTTGGTCTTCTCCTCTAACTCTATCCTTTTCTTAAGCCGCGTTCTCTTTGTGTAAGGAGTATTTCTTCTTATCCAATATGCAACCTTTTCGATCATGATCATGAGATATCACTTCTGATGAGTTAGGTTTATCTCCTTCACGTGCATCTCACACATTTGAGTTGACCATAACTGTCTCACCAGGATGGACCTGGTCCATGTCTAAGTTCCTTTGTCAGTCTTCAAAACTTCACCTTTACTTGGGCCAACAAATTCCCCCTTTTGATGATGACAAACTCTTTGTTTTTCACTCACTTAGGCCCTGTCAGAACGCACCCTTATTCATCAACACAAAGTTAGTAAAATTTTCTTATCATCAAGGACCAGGTTCATTAGGTTATAAACATCACTTATTTAGAAAAAAATTCTTATCATCAAGGACCAGTTTCATTAGGTTATAAGCATCACTTATTCAGAATATATAAAGCACAATATCTCTTCCCTCTCTTGGCATTATCGAAAAGTTGCATAAACACAGTGTGCTTTCCAGAATTTTAACAATTGCTCATGGCCACTGGGGCAACTACAAGTGCAATTATGGATTAATCATCAGTAATCAAGCAAACATATGCAAACTAGCAAGGAAATATAGGCAGTCAACAAGAGCAAAAAACAGTAAATTTCATTGATAGGAGATATGTTGCTACCACAATCCACAAAAAGAAATAAAAATAGTCAAACCATGAGCAAAACAAAAATAAAAATCCCTAATCTGGGTCACTGAAGGTTCTAGACAGGGTCAAGAATTGAAGGCTAGAAATCCTAAGGCTTGGAAGAGCTAGAGGGTTGGGTTTAGGCTTGGAGAAGGTTCAGCATATTTTGAAGAATGCTATCATTCTTCTCCTTGGTGAGCTCAGTTCTGAGAGCATCCCTCTCATATTGAACCTCTGCTAAGCGAGCCTTTAGCCTAGTTATCTTAGCATCCTTGGCCCTACTCTCCTACACTAAAACCCTGACTTTACTATTGATAGGTGTCTTCTTGGATAAATGAGGTGGGAATGGCATTGACTGCATAGTCACAAGCAATCAAAGTATTTATGCCAAAATATTCTTTGCTTGTAGCCATCTCCCAGTTCTTCAGAGGCACCTTGCAATGATCCAGAACAGTAGTCAGAATAAATCCATAAGGGGTGGCATGGGCCTTGGAGCCATTGATAACCATGTCCAATAGCTTGATGATGAATATAAGCCAGTTGATTTTCCTTCCACTTTTGAGACACTCCATCAAAACCAAGTCCATATAGTTAGCAATGTGCCTTCTTTCCTACTTGGGCAGTAAGCACTTGTTGACAAATCCAAACAGGACATTGTGGCAAGGATTCATCTCACCCTTATGCATAACCTTGGCCTCATTCACTTCTGTAACATCACAAAATCTCCTAGTGATTGCAAGGGTAGTAGGAAGGGAGTCCTGAATTGGCCACCTTTGCCTTGTGTAGTCATCATATCCTTCAGAAGGGATGTCAAGTATCTCACCCAGCTCCTTGGCATCAAAGGTCACTTGTACCCCTTTCACCTGGCTGGTAACTCTGCCATCCTTGACCTTTGCATCGGCCATGAATTCAATGATCACATTTCTTGCTAGCCTTCCATCCATCTAAAGGACCATGTCCTTCCATCCCTGAGCAACTAGTACATCAACCAATCGAATCATCTCTGGTTCCACCAAATCCTTCAGAAGTCTACCCTTCAAGATTTTTTTTGCCAAACTTGGCCAGCTTGTCTTGTTCACCATCAGACTCACTCTCTTCTTCAACACTCCATTCTTCCTCCTCAGCAATTCTAACTTGTTTGTTTTTCACAGCAGACATTGTCCTCTTGGCCAATAAAGGTTCAGCAGTCTTAGACATTGATGACGACTTCTTAGAAGAAGTCTTAGTCTTTTTAGGCTTAGGGGTCTGAACCTCCATAGTTGTGTGTTCCTTCTGATAGACCTATTCCATCTCCTCCATATCAACAGCCTCAGGAGGCTTTGCAACCTTAGATTTTCCTTTATCTATCCTCTTCCATAACCTTTTATCACTTACTCTCACTCGGTTTCACCATACTTCTTGTGGCTCTTCCCTTTGGCAAGGGAATCTATGCAGTTGTTGGAGAATAAGCATTTGGCTCTTCCCTTTGGCAAGGGAATATATGCAGTTGTTGGAGAATAATCCTTTCTTTCTTGGAAGTTTTGCAGTGCTGGGGGCTTTTGGTACTGGGGTTCTCATTTTCTTTAGATTATAGCTAGCGCCCACTTTCTTCTGAAGGTCTCTAGGGCCTCCTCAATAGATGAACTAGGTTTATCTGCCTGTGAACTAAGATTAACCCGGGAGAAAAAGTTCTTAAAAAATGTTCATTTTATTTGATAAGTAATCAAGGAGCTATGTATATAGCACTCAGATGAGGCTTAGTGAAAAACTAAAGATACTTCAGCAGCCTCCCCTGAACCACTTCCCCTTGTCTTTTTGCTACTCTCTTCCATAGTTGCATGTTCAACCCCACAGATAGCTGGTCTCACCAATTCAGAAGTGGGTGAAGAGTCAGCCACTTCTTTCCCATTTCCCCTCATATCACTACTCACACCCTCACTCTCCTTTTCTTTTTCATTTTTATTTTTACCACCTCTCCTTCTTGTCTATGGAATTTCCACATTCCGAACAGACCCAACCAGAACAAACTTATTATCTAAATTCTCATCTGAGACAGAGCGTACCTCAAAAGGGGAATTTTGAGCCTTCTCAGAGTCAGAAGACCCAGTTCCTTCTCCCTCACTTGTATATTTGAAGGAGTCATCTGAGTTTTTAGAATCTTGGGCTTGGTTAGCCTTTAGTTTTGCGTTCAATTTCTTTGACAAAGCACCTGTGGCTACAGTTTTGCGAGCAAGCATTTTCACTTGCCTTCTCCTAAGTTGGGGGGTTGTGCTGGTTGGAGAAAGGGTGGAGGAATCAGAGGGGGTAGGTTATGGATGAGTGCATGGGTTATCTTGGGGGTTAGACATCTTTCTAATTCTAGAGGAGGATTTGTGAATTGGGGTTTTGGGAGATAGAAGAACGGAGAGAGCAGAAGAAATTCGACGGTTTAGAGAATTATGAGAGTGGTAGTGATTGTGATGATGGCTTTTTAAATAGAGAGGCTTAATTAATGACGAACGGTATCTTTTTATAGACAATTAGAATTCCAATCAAGCTGAAATTTTAGGTTGAATGAGCGGTTAAGCTTCCCTAGATTCTAGGCGTTTTATATGGTAAAGATTCTATTAGAGACGGAATTGGTTCAAACTTTAGAGGGATAGGTTTTTGTGACAATTTAAACATGGGTAGGGCTCTCATCATGAATTAAATATTAATATTTCTAATTGTGGAGAGAATAAAAAAAATACCTCGTTATTTAGATGAACCAAAACTGATCAACCAGGTTCTTCACTTAGAATCCTCTTAATCATGCCTCTATTTTACAAAGTAGAGAAATTTGTTAGAGATTAGTGAATCATATCAACACATGTCACAAGAGTATAATATTTATAGTATGAAATTGAGTAAAAATTAATCTAGATATTTTCACGAGTTCCAGATTTCCTAGCCAATTTCTTTTTCATTTTTCTCATTGTGCATTCTGAACTGGTCCCATTAGGTGATCTTAATCATACATAATTCTAACATGTTCCTTTCAAAGATTTCTCTACTTAGTGCTTTTGTAAAGATGTCAACAATCTGCTTATCAGTAGCACAAAATTCTATTGTGATCAATCCTTTCTCATAGTTATCCCTTAAGAATTGATGTCTGACATCTATGTACTTGGTTCTCTTATGACGAACTGGGTTCTTAGTCCTAAAATAGCACTAGTGTTATCACAAAAGATAGGAATGCAACCAACTTCAATGCAAAAATACATCAACTGCTGTTTGATCCACATTAGTTGAGCACAACAAGAGGCAGCAGCAACATACCCGGTCTCAGTAGTGGATAAGGCCACTGAATTCTGCTTTTGAGTGGCCCATGATACCATACATGAATCAAGAAAATGGGCCATACCTAAGGTTCTCTTCCTATCCATAAGGAAACCTGCATAGTCAGCATCAGCATATCCTACTAGGTTAAAGTTACTACCTTTAGGATACCAAAGGCAAAGGTCAGTAATGACTTTTAAATATCTCAATATCCTCTTGACTGCAGTCAAATGAGATTCCTTAGGATTTGCTTGAAATCAAGAACAAAGCCCTACACTGAAGACAATGTCAAGTCTTCTAGCAGTAAGATACAAAAGTGAACCAATCATACCCCTACACAACTTCTGATGAACAGATGAACCAGGTTCATCCATGTCTAATTTAGTAGCTGTTGCAATAGGAGCATCTATTTTCATTGATTCATCCATTTTAAACTTTTTAATCAACACTTTTGCATATTTCTGCTGATGGATCATGGTTCTATTTGGATTTTGTTTGATCTGTAAGCCAGAAGAAGAAGTTAAGCTCACCCATCATACGCATTTCAAATTCACTCCCCATTAATTTTGCAAATTACTTACTAAGTTTTTTAGCTGTTGCCCAAAAAATTATCTCATCAACATATATTTGTACTACTAGTAGATCCTTACCTTTTTCCCTCAAGAATACAATACTGTCAATCTTACCTCTTTTGTATCCATGTTCAAGCAGGAATTTGGATAGTCGTTCGTATCATGCTCTAGGAGCCTGCTTGATTCCATATAGTGCCTTGTCCAGCTTGTATACATTATTTGGACACTCCTTGCTTTCAAGCCCTGGAGGTTGTTTGACAAATACTTCTTCCTTTAAGTATCCATTTAGGAAGGCACTCTTCACATCCATCTGGTGAATGGTAAATTTCATAGGTGCTGCAAATGCTATGAGGAGTCTTATTGCCTCCAGTCTTGCAGCTGGAGCAAAGGTCTCATCATAGTCTATGCCCTCCTCTTGGCTATAACCTTGGAACACCAACCTTGCCTTGTTCCTTATAACAGTTCCATCTTTATCAAGTTTGTTTCTGAAGACCTATTTAGTGCCAATTACTGATCTGTCCTTGGGTCTTGCAACCATATACCACACTTGATTCCTTTCAAACTGATTGAGTTCATCTTGCATTGCATTAACCCAGTCTACATCCTGTAAAGCCTCAGCAATATTTTTAGGTTCAATAAGAGATATGAATGCATCAAAAGCACATAGATTCTTTAATTGAGATCTAGTTTTATCTCCAAAAGTTGGATCAGTAATGATGTTCTCAATGGGATGAGAACTTTGATACTTGTAAGGTTTCACAACCAACTGATTTCTATTTGAAGTTTCTCTTATGTTCTGTTGTTGAGGAACATGATCATGGACATGTTCATTTGGGAATTAGATTTATTTCTTCTTTGTTCAGTTCCCCTTATCAGGTTGCCTAGGATGGAAGAACATGTTTCATCACCTGTTCCTTCTTTTGGTGCACCTTCAGCTTGAGCTATGACTTCACTTAATTCTTTTACCAGCCCGATAGCTTCATCTTCATATTCCTATCTCTTAGAAAGAATGTTAGTTTTACCAAAAACTACATGTACACTTTCTTCTATACACATAGTTATTTTGCTGTACACTTTATAAGCTTTAATATGTGAAGAAAATCTCAAGAATACTTCCTCATCACTTATGGGATTGGACTTACCTAAGGAGTCCTTTCCATTATTGTGCACAAAGCACTTGCATCCAAATGTCCTAAGGTGGGATATATTTGGCTTTCTCCCTTTAAGTAACTCATACAGAGTCTTTTCTATAATAGGTCTAGTCATGCACCTATTAATGACGTAACATGCAGTGTTTACAGCTTCTACCCAGAAACTATGAGGCAGTTTACTAGAAACAAGCATAGTCCTCGCCATATCTTCAAGAGTCCTATTCTTTAAGCATAGTCCTCGCCATATCTTCAAGAGTCCTATTCTTTCTTTCAACTACTCCATTTTGTTGTGGAGTCCTAGGGGAAGAACAATTATGATCTATGCCATGCTCATCACAAAATTCAGCAAACTTAGCATTTTCAAATTCAGTTCTATGATCAGACCTAATTGATGCCAGTTGATTACCTAGTTGTTTCTGAGTTTTTCTAACAAAGGCAGTAAACATATCAAATGCTTCAGCCTTAGATGTTAAAAACAATATCCAAGTAAATATAGAGTAGTCATCCACAAGCACCATCACATATTTTTTACCAACTCTGCTTAATGTTCTCATTGTACTACAGAGATCCATATGAACCAGTTCCATCAACCTGGTCATGCTTACCACTTTCTTGCTTTTAACAGAGGATCTTACCTGCTTCCCCTTGTACAAGCCTCACCAACTTTGTCTTCCTTAACCTTGATGTTAGGTAACCCTATCACCAAGTCCTTGGAGACTAATTTTTTGAGTTGATTTAGACTTGCATGACCAAGTCTTTTGTGCCAAAGGAGGGGATCATTGTCCAACACACTTAAGCATGTGAGTTTATTTTCTGAAAGAGTGGACAAATCTACAATGTAAATATTATTTGTTCTTTTTCCCTGAGTTCCAGATTTTTGCACTTAGCTTTCAAGATCACATATTCCCTAGACAATTGTTCCTTCTTATTATTTATGACCTCAGACTCATCAATGAAATCTAGCAGTAGTTCAGATAGCTTTTCTTTAGACAAAAATTTAATCTTGTCTTTGAGATGAATCACACTTACCTCTTGTTCATCATCTGATTCTCCAATGGCCATAAATGTTTGTTCATCTCCAGCTTCATCTTCTGAATACTCATCTGAGCTTTCTCCCCAAGAAACAACCATAGCCTTTGTTGATCATTTGTTCTTTTTGGGATGAACCTGTTCCTTCTTTCTATTTCTTCGTTCAGTCCTTTCTTTCTTCCATTCAATTTCCCATTGTGGACAATTCTTGATCGTGTGGTCAGTCTTACCACATTTGTAGCAACCATCGCTGATCTGTTTTTCAGGGGCCCTTGGTTTGTTGAAGGTTGCACCTCTTGAAGAACCCTTTCCTCTCATTAGATACTTCTTGAAATCCCTTGTGATCATAGCCATTTCATCATCCTCAAGGTCTGCACCTTCAGCTATTCTGATTGACAAGCTTCTTTCCTTCTTGGGTGCATCCATCTTCATGGTTTGCCTTTTTAGTTCATAGGCAGTGAGATTTCCAATCAACTCATCTAACTTAAGAGTGGCAATGTTCTTTGATTCCTGAATAGCAGTGATTTTACTTTCCCAAGTTACTGGCAAAACCCTTGTCAGAATTTTCTCAACCTTGTCTTCTTCAAGGATAATTCTTCCAAGAGACTTAAGTTCATTTGTTAGTGTTGTGAACCTTGTATACATCTTTGGATGGTTTCTCATTCTTTCATGATGAAATTCTCATATTGAGAATACATAAGTGTTCCTTTTGATCTCTTTACTTGAAGAGTTCCTTCATGGGCCACTGTAGAGTGTCCCAAATCTCCTTAGAAGTAGTAAAACTTTGAATTCTAATGTACTCGTTTGGACCAAGTCCACACACAAGCTATTTCTTAGCCTTAGCATTCTTTTCCCACTTCTTCAAATCTTCAGCAGTGCAGTCAGCTCTAGTCTTTGGCACATCCATTCCTTCATTATTCTTCTTTATAGTAGCCAAGGGACCATCAGTAACAATGTTTCAAAGTTCATGGTCTTCTCCTATGATGTGATCTCTCATCCTGTTTTCGTCAGGAATAGTACTGGCAATTAAAGAGTAGAGGCCTAGCAGTGGATTATCCTTCCCAATTTCCAGGTGGTGCACTCATTTTGATATGTTCCTAAGGTGTTAGCCTCTTCAAGGATAACCTGCTCTGATATCAATTGATGTTTTATAGTTCAATACCACACAAGAAGGGGTGGAGGTGATTTGTATGGTACTCAATTTTCACTTAACTTGATTATAGAAGGACCTAGTTCTTCTTTATGTTCCAACTACTACTATCGCGTAATAGTAAGTACATAAAATAAAGAACACAGATATATTACGTGGAAAACACCTGGCTTAAAAGGTGAAAAAATCACGACCGACTTTCCAGTAGGATTTTCTCAAACCCTCCACTAAAATCACTGAGCCAAAAACTGCATTTACAAAAACTCTTTTGTAAACCTAGGATTAACACTAATTCCTGTAACACACAGTCTCAACTGTTGCGACAACTTCAAGTTAACTCTAATTTGAAAACTTTAAGTACCTAATACAATTGCTTCTAGATAAGCTGAAAGATACAATGTAAAATCACTTACTACAATTGAACTAGAATAAAGGACAGACACTTGGAACTGGTTCTTCTATCTGGTTCAAGTAGCTTAAGGTTTGCACACTTGAATCACACACGAACTGCTTGCAAATTGCCTCGCTATTTTGCTCTCAATTCACGTTTAACTTCTGCTTCTGTGCGTTACCTGTAAAAGAGAATATTTAAGGAGTTAGCAATTAGAGATTCACTAGAATTCTGATGCTACTCTTCCATGGTGGAAGAGTTCTAATTGATCTCCTCCTCTTTCTTAAGCCGTGTTCTCTTTGTGTAAGGAGTCTTTCTCCTTATTCAATATGCAACATTTTCGATCATGATCAGGAGATATCACTTCTGATAAGTTAGGTTTATCTCCTTCACGTGCATCTTACATGTTTGAGTTGACCGTGACTGTGTCTAACCAGGATGGACCTGGTCCATGTCTGAGTTCCTTTGTCAGTCTTCAAAACTTCACCTTTGCTTGGGCCAACACGAATTAATCATATACAAATGATAAATTGCGTTTGATTAAACTAATAAAAGATGCAATGAATTATCAAACCACTTGAGGAAGATGATTCCAGACTTAACAATAGCCTTAATAAAATATCTGCCCACGATCCCGGACTCACAATGTCCAAGCACTGATGAACAAGAACAAGAACTTTGAATAATAGAGAAAATAATAGTATATTGCTTTGATATGCGTGTTACAGTGTCCTCAACGAATAATCAGACTCCCCTTTATATAATAGGGGAGTTTTATCCTAAGTATAATTCTATAAAGGTAAAAATCTTCTATTTAACTAATCACCGGTTCTCTGTCGATACGTGCCGAAATTCACGTCGTGATATACGGCCGGTCGCGGATATCACAACCTTCTATTGGTCGTGTTCGATCGTCTGGTAATGCTCTCCGAGGCCTTTGGGGTTCGAACCGGACATGGGGGCTATGGCCTTGATATCCCCAAGGACAGGCATTTCACCCGGACCACAAATCGAGGGGCTCCTGGCCTCGATTTCGGTTCCTTGCCTTCACGTTTTCTTGCTTTGTTTACTTCATCGGAAACTGAGGCGTACCAAGAGCTTGGTTTTACCCGTATACAACTTTATTTATGTATCTAAAGAGCTTTCGTTCCTTTTATATTAAAAACTCTACTTTTGTATTAAAAGTATTAAATATTATTTTTGAAATACCTATAAACCTATTTTTTTTTTTTTTTAAAATGGGACCTCTAAAATTTGGGGGCCTAAGGCACAAACCTTACTACTCAACACATTAGAGCCGGCCCTGATGTATATAACATCAAATATATTTTGATGGACATATGTTACATATTGAATCTCCTTAACTTATTTGCGTATTTATCTCTTTTTATTTTTTGAATTTCCTTGGTAAAAGTTCTGCTTTCTCCACTGGGAGGTGGTTGTTGTTGATGGTTGTTGGTGGTGGTTGAAGGTGAAGGCGGGTGGTGAAATTTTTAATTCCATATAACATTTTTGTTACAAGTTAATTTGCTTAATTTCACAGTTACTCGCTCTGTTAAATTGCCAGCAAAACACACAAAGCTCTTCTTTCATGATAATGTTTGACTCCAAATATGTTTATTTTCAGGTTGAAGTTAGTACATAACTTCTGGCAAAGTCCTAGATTTCAGGTTGACAATTTTCAATCAACATGCTCCTTTGCCGACACTCGTGATTCAGAATTCAATATATTATTATTCTTATCAAGAAAAAGAATTGCTCGTAAATTATTTCAAGCAAAGACCTGCAAATTCAAGGAATGACGAATTCTATGGAAAACATGAAAAACTCACCCCCTCCAAAAGCGTGTGGTCGATTTTCACATGGGGGATCTGAATTATTATTTTTTTATTTATTTTTTTTAGTTTTTTCATTCGTATTAGGTATTCATTTTAAAATGCTGACTAATTCGGACTCAGATCGCATAAGATTGTCAATACTATTTACCAATAAGATAAACTTATTAAATCTTGCCTATTCATTTTAGTATGTGCGAGTTCGATTTGATTATTTAAACGATTGAGTATCGAATGGTTTCCCACCTCCCATGCTCAAAAGGATATGCGAGTTCGATTTGAGTGTTAATCATCAATTGGCTAAATCTATATACTTACTCAAGAAATGTCGGATTTATAGAGCAATAGTTACAATCAAGCACGTATTTATAGCACAAGTTACTAGAAGTAAAGCCTAGCCTACTAAATGAAGCTAATTAAAAGGTTATACCTTGCGGAACTATCACACAACTTGTATGAAGAATTAATTTTTTGCAACCAACTTACGTAGAAAAGATTTCGTGACATCCATGTATAGAGTCATCAATGAGCGACATTTAAAAAAAAGTTAGGTTTAGCCAACATCTGGATTAAGTTTTTATATCCGACTAATTCAGATGCGCATCGTGTAAAGGCCCAATAAAAGAGAGAGCTCCCTACTATGTTTTTTTGATATTCCCAAGGCTCGAACTTGAAATCTCTGATTCAAGACGAAGGATTCTATCTACTTCACCACAACCCTAGGTGACGCGGACTAAGTTCTTTGCATCCGAGCATATCAACTGGCTTCCAAACTAGGATTGAGTGTATCTACTGCTTTTTTATGTTCAAAGCTTGAACAATCATTAAGTTTCCCACAAGTACTCAATTCAGAACATATGGACATGTCCATTTTGTCACCTTTAACTTTTTATCACAAAAATTGATACCAAATGTTTGGCGCAGTGTAGAGGCGGATCTAGAATTTCTAGTACTTGGGTGCACTACGGAAAAAAAAGAGACAAAATTATATTTGGTGGGAATAGATCCCTATACTTCTTAGTAAATAACTCAACCTTCAACCAAGTGCATCATTCAACCTTCTTAAAGCATAGGTGCCAACAATTAATTTTATACCAATTTTAGAAAATATGTACATATAATATCTAATTTTACGGAGAGACCATGAGTTCACGTGCCCCATAATTAAGCCTATACATCCGCCCCTGCAGCGGCATGGAAATTAAAATGTGCCGTTTGCACGGCCCCTCATAAGGGCCAAAATAGTTTGCAGGTTAGATAATGCACTTGAGAAGTTACAGAGAGTTCTTGTTAGATATTGCAATAGCACATTATTTGACTACGTACTCTAGAATTTCACGTATCACGTGACACAAAATAATCAAAAAGTCGATTTGACGTGCCCAGATATTGAAAGTTTGTAACTAAATATGATACAAAATAAAATATATTTGAAAATAGAAATCATAAGAATGAGTGTAAAACGTCTTCGACGGTAAAATCTTGTGAGATTTTAATCCCCACGCTCTTAGGAAAAATGTACTGCAATCCATTATTTGGCAATACAGCCTTTTAGACCAGCAAAAGTCCCACAAATAAAAGACGGATAAAGTTGTCAAGGTTATGTGATGTTATATGGTTGAGCCAGGATTTAAAGTTTATAAGTTCTGAATTATCGTCAAACTTATAGCTCGCTTTAGTTATTAAATTCTTAATTAATTATTTATAAATATTTAATAAAAAAATAATATAATATAAAGTATAAGCAAAAGCTACATAGCTAATATTTAGTAAGGACTTTTGGAAGTAGAAAATGCTTGCAAGAAAAGAAAACTCTTAACTTTGTTTTGACAAGAAATGAAAGTTTGACCAGATAACAAAACGAGTGAGTCAGGGTCAATGCCCTCAATTACCTAACCAAAAGGCAGGTTTTATGATTTGTTATTCATTTACTCATTTTGCCTTTTGCGTCAAATGATGAACCAATCATGGGGCCTTTTATACTCAACCATGACATGCTAAAGTCAACATACACACCACCGCACAACGTTGTGCAATGGTTCCTTAATCAAAAGTTTCGGGTTCGAGTCATGGATATGAAAATATTCTTGGTAGGGAGTGCTTCCTCTCGAATAGGGCCCTATACAATGTAATTCAAATATAGTCGAACTCCAATATGAATACCAAATACCGAGAGGAGAACAAAAAAAGTCAACATGAACACAACACTCTAAACCAAGAAAATAAGTCTCTTTTCAGGGAAGAAGGCCAAATTTAGCTTTCTTTCTGATCCATCAATAAATGGCTTTCGACAAGTTCAATTATTATTTTCCCGGTCGATCAGTTACGGAAGACTCTGTTTGATAGAAGTTCGAATATCATTAACAATATTTTAAACTAACTTTTCATTTGTGTGTACATATTCAAAAGATAATACTAAGTGCAAACTGGTTAAGATAAAAAGAGGGGTAAAAACTCATGCTCCATGGAAGACGATTCTTTATAGTAACATAGATATCAATAAATCAATGTTTATTTACAATTCAAACGACAAAAAATATTTCACAAACCAAACAAACTAGACTAATCTAAAATTTATCAATCTATCTTTTACAAAACCCTTTAATCAATATAGTATGAGGAGGGGGTGGGGGAAAGGGG
>MU786096.1:0-40015 GCA_026770625.1 Nicotiana glauca
AATCATAATAGTATCAAGTAAGTTTCAATCAATCACACAGTAAAATCAACAACCGGGATGGACCAAGTCACAATCTCCAACGGTGCTCTACCTCACGCTCGTATCCGGCGTGCAAGTAACCTCAATACAGCACTATGATATGCAAATCCGAGGTTTCAAACCCTCAGGATATCATTTACAAGTATTACTCACCTCGAATAATCTCTAGCTCGCGACGCCTTTGCCCCTCAATTCGGCCTCCACGCGCGTCGAATCTAACCAAAATCAGAGCGAATGCATTACAATATGCTAAGGGAACAATGCCCAATCAAAAACAATCAAAAATATTAAAAATCTCGAAACTAGCAAAACACGAGCCCCGGGCCCACTTCTCGAAAAATTAAAAAACTTACATTACCGGATTCCTCGTCAATCCACGAGTCTACCCATACCAAGAACTCCCAAATCCGAGCTCAAATGACCTATCAAATTTCAATTTGAAATTTGTCAAAAACTCAAGCCCTAGTTCATAATTTTAGGCTCAATTTCCATGAATTTCTAGACCAATTTCACAACATAATCATATTTTAAGAACAATATTCTTACCTCACGTCGATTCCTCTTGAATACCTCTGAAATTCCCGTCCAAAAGCTCCCAAGGACGTTCAAATATGGAGGAAAATAACTTAACTCGCGGAACAAAATGACACTTTAAAACCTTTTCTGCCCAGGCCTATTTTCGCTTCTGCGATACAAATGTCGCTTCTACGACTTTCGCTTCTGCGGTATCCCTCATTTTACCCAGGACCGCTTCTGCGGTCCATAACCGCTTCTGCGGTCCATAACCGCTTCTGCTTATGCGAACGTAGTCCGCTTCTGCGGAAAAATGCCAAACATCCACTTTCCGCTTCTGCAACTCCTCATACGCTTCTGCGGAACTGCTTCTGCGGTCCATTTCCGCAGAAGCGAAAATATAAGATACCAGATCCTTCAACAGTCCTGAAACCCCAAATTTAATTCCGTTAGCCATCCGAAATTACCCCGAGGCCCCTGGGACCTCCACCAAAAATACCAATACGTCCTATAACATTATTTAAACTTGCTCCAATCATCAAAACACTATCGTTAACATCAAAATCATTAAATTTCACCAAATCAAAGCCTAAGTTCTTCAAGAACTTCCGAAATGCATTTTCGATCGAAACCCAACCAAACGATGTCCGAATGACCTGAAAATTTGCAGACATATCCAAAATCACCTAACGAAGCTACAGCAACTCTCAGAATTCCATTCCGACCCTCATATCAAAATCTTACTTATCAACCGGAATTCGCCAAAATTCAAACTTCGCCAATTCAAGCCTAATTCTACACCGAGCCTCCAAAATCAATTCCGATTTCACTCCTAAGTCACAAATCATCCTCCAAAGCTAACCGAATCATCAGAATTCACATTCGAGCCTCCTAACTAAATGGTCAACTTCCAGTTGACTTTTTCAAAACAAGCTTTCCTTTAAGAGACTAAGTGTCTCATTTCCAACTAAAACCAATCCAATTATACCCGATCAACTCAAATACTGATATTGAAACATAGTGAAGCATAATATGAGGGAAAACGGGGCGGTAACTCACGTGACAACGGGCCGGATCGTCACACTAGTATAATGATTATACATTAGTTTACTGTCAAATATAATATAATAATAGTAATATTACTCGTAACTATTTTAGTTTAATAGGATAAAATATTAGTACAAGAAGTATGTACTACACCAAATTTTTCATTGACGATAGTTCTTATCAAATTAACATGTTGAATCATTTCTATATGGAAAGCATGTAGTAGTAGATAATAGACAAAGATTTGTCCCATATTTGTTTTTTCTTTTGATTCCCTGATTAACTTAAAAGTTCTGTTATATTTTTTTATTTTTCTATAGAGCATAATACTTAGTTTCCATAAAAGTGCATGGTAACTAGTAGTACTATTATTCTATTTGATACATTAGTTTTTCTTAATATGCTGGTCATATCACTTTCATCTTGAAGTAAGCTTATTGCAGTAAAGACCACATGTGAATCTTCAATATTATTTTATGTTTTCATATATCTGTTTGATACTAATTACTTAGCTAATTTGAGTAAACGAAAATCTATTGTTGAAAATTGTATCCAAATGACATTATGAAGAGTTTAACTCAAGAGGTAAGCATTTCCTTCGTATTTGAAATTATTTTTGTCATTTGCTATTAATGATATCAACTTCAACGAGTTCAAGTCGCAATGCACTATGAAGGTAAGACGATGGGTTTAAGTCCCATAGCATTATAATAATAATAATAATAATAATAATAATAATAATAATAATAATAATGATAATAATAATAATAATAATAATAATGAAAATAATAATAATAATAATAATAATAATGATAATAATAATAATGATAATAATAATAATGATAATGATAATGATGATAATAATAATGATGATAATAATATTGATAATAATAATAATAATAATGATAATAATAATAATGATAATAATAATAATAATAATAATAATAATAATAATAATAATAATAATAATAAAAAAGCACATCGCTATGATTATACTCCATTCTTGGAAGAGAATATGACTTGTGATAAATATTGAGAATGCATACTAATTCATGATGGTGAAATTGGCAATATGTGATAAAAGTAATGAATAAAGACATGTAATGCATGATTGGATGAATACCACACAACTCACCTCTAAGGGAGGTTTGAGTGAAATAAATATAATAAATATTATTGTGTGGTTACATGAATATGTCATTCGTTGCTTACATGTGATATGGCAAAAAAAAAAATAAAATTGCCATGCCTTATAAAAAGTTATTAAAGGCAAAAATTAAAGCAAGAAATAATTTTGCTTATGATGAGTTTGACCATGATAATTATGATATGATTTTCTCCATAAATGAGACATTCACCATATAGATGGTGTGATAAAAGATCTTGTAGTACAAAATTAATTAAGAGCTTTGGAAGAGCTAATTTGTTACTACTCGGATAAAATTATTTATTATATTGATATTGTAGTAAATCTCAAAAGAAACTTTAAGTTTCAAATATATCAGCCAAAGTGGTTGGCATATTGAGACTATAAATAAAATAAAGATTGAATATATTTTATATTACTATAATCATACCGGATAAATGTGAAAGGTTACCCGATTTATCTTCTATTTGTACTACACAGGTATAAGCATGATGATAGAATCACAAGCCACAAATAAACTAGAAGTTTATTGAAACAAATATTAGTTGGCATCACCGGTTGGCCATCCCGGTTCAGTTATGATACGAAAACTTAATTGAGAATACATTGGCATATATTGAAGAATAGAAGATTCTTCAAGAATTCTCTTGCGCTGCTTATTCTCACGATATACCGGTTAAGGTTAGGATTGAATCCCTTGATTTCTGGAACGAATAAAAGGTGATAAATATATGGGCCCAGTCACCTGCCATGTGGATAGTTTACTATTATATGATTTTAATAGATGCGTCTATTCTATGGTCACATGTGCATTTATTATCAACTTCCAGTTTGGTTTTTGCAAGATTGCTTGCTCAAATTATTAGAGCACAGTTCCAAAATATAAATTATGATGATTTATCTTGATAATACTGGTTTAAATCCAAGTTGACTTAGCAGAAATTGTACGCCTCCAATTATAGCTAAATCATTGGTTATGAGAACAAAACTCCCAAAAACGAAATTTGGTATGAGATGTATTATTTAATATACATCAACACTTGTACGCATCTAGCCAAGTTATGAAAACTTCTCCCTATTACAATCGGTTCAGGGTCAGGAACCAAATAATTTCTATATAAAAATATGAATGTGCTATATGATTTAATTATGCCACCACAATGCACAGAGATGGGTTCCCAAAGAAGGTTGGGAAATGTGTTGGTGATCCCAACATTAGGGGAAGAAAATGGACAGCTGAGAACATGTTACGTGAAATGAATTATTATGAATACATATAGATCCTCGTACAAGAAAATATGAACTTGAAGTTCAAGTTATAATTAATTTATAAATTATTGTCAGATGCGTTTACTGACTCAAAGCTAAATGCCATATTTCAGCTGCTAATGCTCCAAATAGAATAAAGTCCAAGAGGGACAGAGTCTATGGCACGCATAAAGCATAATAGACCAATCGGTTTCAAAGATTAAACTCCTTGAAGAAGGAGAAGGGCAAATGTTCAAGATGGTCATAATAACGAGGCAAGTGCTCTAGAAGAGCACCATGACATAACACTTCGTAAAACCTCATGCGAGAAGCTCAGGTACCTGAAAATAATGAGATAAAGAGATCTGAATAAGTTATGTCTTTATTGTATAATAACTGAACCGATATAAAATGACCGTCGACGATGTTGTTAACATAATATAGCGCTCAATATTATTAATATTGACGAGGATCTTAAGCTCAAATCTGTCATGAAATTTGGACAAGATAAATGATTGACGAAATGAAAAATACGCAATGAAAATTGACTTCACATGAAAAATATAAAGTTGGACGGAATCCCAGCACATGAAAGTATAAATCCAATGGAGGTAAATATGTTCTTGTGCGAAAAAGGTGAAGTCGATAGACCTAAAGACGACTTGTGTCACAAGAATATTTGTAAATATCCTGGCATTGATTATATAGAGATCTGATTATATAGAGACATGTTCTCTTGTGATGGATGCAGTCATTTAAGATTTTAATTTGGCAATACATGAAAAACTTGATATGCGTATAATAAAAATTATTGAAGGAATTAAATTGTTCTGAAGCATATTAAAATTTCCAAGAAATTTATTAAATAAGGCTTCAAAAAATTCTTATACAGATTGAAACAATCATGACGTATGTGGTATAATCGTCCGAGAGAGTACTTTTTGAAAGAAGGGTACAAGAATGATCCAATATGTCATTGTGTCTTTATAAAAAGGTCTGGATCTGTATTTGTTATAATCATCGTGTATGTTGATGATTTAAATATCATTGGAACTCCTGGGGAGCTTCCAAAAACAGTAGACTGTTTGAAGAAAGAATTTGAAATGAAAGATCTTGGAAAGACAAAATTTTATCTTGGTCTAAAAATTGAGTATATGAAAGATGAAATATTTGTCCATCAATCAACATACACCAAAAAGATTTTAAAGCGATTCTATATGGATAAAGCACATCCATTGAGTACCCCGATGATTGTGAGATTACTTGATATAAAGAAAGATCCATTCCGACCTCATGAAAATGATGAAGAACTTTTTGATGCTGAAGTACCATATCTTAGTGCAATTGGGGCATTAATGTATCTTTCCAATAATTCCTGACCAGATATAGCTTTCTCAGTAACCTTATTAGCAAGATTTAGTTCTTCGCCCACACAAAGACACTAGAATGATATTAAACATATATTCAGATACCTCCAAGGGACCATTAATATGGGTTTATTTTATTCAAATGAATCCAAGTCATTATTGATTTGTTATGCATATGTAGGATATTTGTCTGATCCACACAAAGATTGATCTCAGACATGCTATTTATTTACAAGTGGAGGTACAACCATATCATGGTGTTCGACAAAACAAACTATGGTTGCTACTTCTTCAAATCATCCAGAGATAATAGCCATTCACGAAGCAAGTCGAGAATGCGTTTGGTTGAGATCGATAACTCAACACATTCAACACACATGTGGTCTTTGTTCGAAAAAGAATATTCCAACAATATTGTACGAAGACAATGCTGCATACATAGCTTAATTGAAAGGAGAATATATCGAAGGAGATAGAACAAAACGCATTTCACTAAAATTCATTTTCACTCATGATCTTCAGAAGAATGGTAAAATAGATGTACAACAAGTTCGTTCAGGTGATAATTTGGCTGATTTGTTCACTAAGGCATTATCAACCTCAATATTTGAAAAGTTGATATATAAGATTGGAATGCGTCGTCTTTGAGACATTAAGTGATTTTTCTTCAGGGGGAGTAACTACACGCTGCACTCTTTTCCTTAGCCAAGGTTTTGTCCCACTGGGTTTTCCTGGTAAGATTTTTAATGAGGCAACAAGCAATGCATATTATAAATAACTATGTACATCCCAATATTTTTTTTAAAGTTTTTAATGAGGCACATTATCATACATGGACATCCAAGGGGGAGTGTTATAAATAATTTGTACATTAGATACTACATTGGATGCCCATGTTGTGAATAACTTAAAGATTAAATCTCCTATTTTATGTCCATCATCTTTACTTTTTATGCCTATAAAAGGCTATGTAATTACAATGAAAAAATACACACAATTGAAGAAGAAAATCTCTTCCTTCCCTCTATCTCTATTTCTTGTTCATGTTTTACTAAATTGTTTTTAGTTCTTGTTCATGTTTTTATTTCACAACACATTTTAAATTTTGAGAAAATACACAAGGTAAAAAGGATGACTTTAATTCCAGACAAACTCGAATTTTAATAATATTCTGATTGCACCTTTTTGACTTTTCTAGTTACTTTTCATATAAAAAGAATACATAAAAAAAAAATCGTACGAAAAATAAGTAATAATACGTTCGATCAAGTGCTTCATGTATTTGAAATTGTTTCAGTTGTTAAGTAGCTATTTTTACGTACGACCAATAAAAGTATGACTTTTATTTGAGAAAAAGGAATAGCCTTTTTCCTTTTTGATGACTTAATAATAATGAAATCTAACGGCTATATACGTTATTATTTTGATAATTCAAGAAGTTACTTGAGCTTTACAAATAACCACTACTTTTAATCAAGTGGATCAATTTACAAATAACCACTACTTTTAATCAAGTGGATCAAGGAATTATAACCTATGATATCAAATCAAATGAAGCTGAAACTGATAATATAATTAGGAGTTGTCTGGTAGGGTGCATAACAATATTATTGAATAGAGTATATTAGTAATGTTTGGATTAATAATGCTGAGTTTTATTGTGTTGAGATTAGTTATATTGGAATTATTTCTTATCAACTGTTTGATTTGTTGTATTAAAGGTTCTGAAAGGGCAATTTTATCTTTATACATGCATATCCATGTATTAAAAATTATTGTATTGTTAATGGAAGCGAATCCAGTGCATTATTTACGGGTTTCAAGTAAACCCAGTAACTTTTGTCTAGATCCTATATTTGTATTGAAAAATTCCTTAAATGTATAAAATATTTAGCTTGGAACCCAGTCCGTTAATCCATTTATTATTGTACATTAACTTGAGATTTTTGTAGAAACCCATAAAATCCTGGATCCGCCGCTGATGGTTAATTCCATGATTTGCTATGTACGAGAATTTAGAATAGTACGGAATAGGATAAATAACAAAAATAAGTAATAATTATACATAGGTTAAAAAACGCTACCAAACAAAAATTTAATAATACTAAAGTTAATACATATATTATTTTACCTAATATATCCTATTAGATGACCCCTTAAGGTAAGAGGGCAGTTAAGAAGTGTGAAGTACAAGTTCAGGAAAATGATTGTTAATGAGAGTGATTCGGCTATGAGTGACAGTAGTATTTATATTTTTATAAAATCTAACCAAATGAAAATAAATAAGAATATAAAATATTATCAAAAAATAATGAAACATTGAGAAAAGCACATTAATGTCGTAGCGCCATTGATAGTGATGAGACTGAACTGAATGAATGTTCACAGGATCTGCTCTCTACTTATCTCCTCGGAGACTGTTTATTTTTTACATTAAGCATATGATATTTTAAACCTTCAATCTAATTAATTCATATTTATGTCGGGTATTAAATGTGTTAGTAATATTTTTCGTTATTAAAGCTAAGCTTGAATAAAACATCTGTATTTTCTAATTCGATGATAACTGGATCTTCACCAAAGAGGTTAGGGTGAATGATAGAATTAAGACAGAACTTCAACTATTAACTTTCGGTATTGTTTACCCTAAAAATAGGATAACAGTTGAATTTATAAGTGATTTTTAGAATACGTGAATTAATTTAATACAAAGCGATAGATTGAATTATAAATAAAGCAAACAATAATAAAGTAAATTCAAACCGTGTGATTTAAACAGTTATAGCCTTGGGAAATAGGTCTCACTCGAACTGAATGGATACAAGTGATGTCAAATACAGAAAAACAATAGCTTGCAGAAAGAAAATAATACTATAGTAGTTTGGGATGCGTGTTACAATGTGTCTTGCAAATAATCAGACCCCCTTTATATAGTAGGGGAATCCTATTTTAGGTACAATTCTGTAAAAGGTAAAAAATCTCATGATTTGCTAATTACCGGTTCTTCATTGATACATGCCGAGATTCCCGCCATGATATTCGACCGATTATGGATATTTCGACCTTCTATTATTTGGTCCGACAATATTACCTCGGGCTCATCCGAAATCGGGGTTGATTCCGGGGTCATGGACGCGATAACCTCAAAGACGGATTTTCTAACCTCGTATCTTAGTTCGATGGAATCCGGGGTCGATCTTCAATTACGTTTTAATCTCGATCTGTCATGCAATAGATGAGCCCGATTTCGACTGTATAGAGATAGTCCCCTCATTTTTCGGAGCGTAAACGACGAGAAACGATATAAGCCCTTGATCCTCATCTCAATACTTTGCACCATAAATGATAAAAATGGACGAAATATTTTGTTAGTCATGTCTTAATGGCATTAAATGTTCGTCAATCGCTGGTCGGCCACTACAGATACTCCATCCTTCATTCATTCAAACTTTATATCTACACCTCTTCTACTCTTGTTCTTAAAAAATCTTTGCACTCTCTAACACTTGTACTCAGATTTTTTGAGGTTTTTGCAAGAACTCTCGCTTGTCTTCAATCCAAACCATTAAGTGTAACCTTTTAACTTCCTCTTCTTCGTCTTTATTCAAAAGAAAAATGGCGAAGACTTCTAAGACAGTTTCACAAAAACAAACTGCATCTTCATCACGGCCGACCGGCGAGGAACCAACTGTGAAACCTCCTCTTAAAGCAATTATTCCTAGTGGGTGCTCGACCGGTGCTGATTTCACGGTCGAGAAAACTCCTCGGTACCGGGTTGGTGCGAGCTGGTCTCGATATATATATTCTTGGTCACAGACAACCTCCTCTCCAAGGTCAAGGAGGATTGCAACTGGGTTGGTAAGAACGTGGCGGTGCCTTCGCCTGAGGAAGCGATTACTGCCCACATGGAGGGTTTTTTAAGTGTTTATACTTATCCCTTCACGTTGGGCCCCTTGGACCCGATCATCATCGCCTTCTGTAAGAGGTACGAGGTGACACTCGATCAAATCTATCCCTCTTTCTGGAGGATAGTAATTAACTTCCGCTTCTTCGTAAGCAAAATCGAGGATTGTCCTTTCACCATCTATCACCTCATGCGTCTGTACAGTCTCCGACTCTATCGAGGGAGATTAATAAAACTTTCCCGTCGGGCCAGTAAGGCCCCATTCTCGAGTATAGACGAGGATGGGGATCGAGGCTGGTTGAGTCGATTCGTTTGAGTGAAGACCTCGAATTTAATCCCGACCGAGGTCATGCCATTTTTCGAGAAATGGAACATGAAACGTAAGTATATCCTTGCCTTTAAGATTTCGTTTATTGATTTTTGTTTTCCTCCCTTCTTATCGTTGTTTTGTGGTCCAGCTGTTGCTCGAAAGATCGAGGAACTTCAGTCCCAGTTGAATTCGGCCGTCTCTGATCGAGAAAATCTGGCCACAGAGCTTGAAGCGTCCAAGTCAGAGGCCAAAGCAATTAAGGCCGATGCTGATGAGATGGTGGCCATTTATACGATCAAGTGCCGAGGAGGCTCAGGTTCGAGAAAAAATACATTATCGAGCACGCTAAATGGAAATCTCGAAGAGAGGCCCTTAAGGAAATTCATGCCCGGGGTTTTGACTTATCAGTTGAGATTGAGAGCGCCAAAGAGCTCGAAGGCGAGGCAAAAAAGCCTATCCCAAAGACGACGAGGAGCCCGAAGACTTGGGAGAGTCCGAGGATGGCAAAGATCCCGAGGGTGACGATGTTGCCCCCGACAAAGACTAGGCCACTTAGACCTTTAGATGTTTTGGTTTTTATATTTTTGTTAAGGCTGTTGTGCCTTTGTTTTCATCGGACTGTTTTGACCTTGTAAAAAGAACTTTGATTATGAATATAAGGCTTTTTCCCTTCAATAGCTTTCAATTTTTCACTTTGCTTTATGTACTTTTATTTGCAAAGATCTAAATGCCTAATCATGAAATAGTTAGGTTTTTTTCAGAAACTCGAAGAAACCTTGCTTTCAACTTTATTTCGTTTTAAGGCATCGTGGGGGTTCGGTGTGACCGAAAGTTTTCTTTCCCCCAAGTACTTAGACTATTTTTATGTCATAGTTTGCTGAAGGTAGCCTTTAGAACCTGTTTAGAAATTTTAAAGCCTTGTTGTCTTTGTTATGGGTCCTCGAACATCTCCGAGCCATTTTAATTTGACCATGGCCTTTTTAGTTTGGATGTCACCCAGTGGGCTCGTCTCCCCGAGTTATCCGGGCTTGCCTAGGATAACAGTACCCGAGTAGGGATGGACGTGTCCTTTAAGATAGGGAATTGCCTGATAGGTTTTATGCCCCCGAGATCCGATGGCCCAAACCATCCGAGTTTGTTTTTGGATGGTAATCCCCGAGTGAGAGTTATTGTTCGAACTTGGATTAAGGTGGCCCTTGGGCTCGATACCTTTAGGGGGTCGGATGTAAGAATTTCCTTGAGAAATGCAAGAAAATTTGTTAAAAGGACAAAATATTTATCCGCATGGGAGAAACTTCTTTTTATTCTTGTGTAAAATAGTTATACATGCTTACATGCGATTTTGATGTAGACAGCATTCCGAACCGACATATGATGTGGTCCCAAATGAAGTCGATGACTTCCTTCTCCCTGACCTTCTCGTACGCCCGGGATTTAACCCACTTAGAAAAATAGTCAGACATAAATAATATAAATTGAGCCTTACCGGGTACCCATGGAAGAGGGCTAATGATGTCAATTCCCCATTTCATAAATGACCATGGTGACAAGACCGAATGCAGTAGCTCCCTGGGTTGGTGAATAATCAGAGCATGTCTTTAGCATTCATCACATTTTTGTACGAACTCCTTCGCATCTTTTTCCATGTCGATCCAGTAATAGCCGGCTCTGATTACCTTTCGAACCAATGATTCGTCACCTGAATGATTTCCGCAGGTGTCCTCGTGGACTTCCCTCAAAACATACTCGGTATCTCCTAGTACCAGACATATTGCTAGTGGGCCATCGAACATTCTTCTGAACAAGGTTCTGTCTTCGGACAAGTTGAATACGACTGCCTTTGTGCGTAGGCTCCTCGATTCTTTTGTATTTGAGGGTAGTTTCCCGTTCTTAAAAATATTCTACATATTTGTTTCTCCAATCCCAAGTCAATCTTGTAAAGTTTATTTCGGCATGACCTTCTTCCACTATCGATCTCATGAGCTGTACAACTGCCCCCGAGTTGAGCTCGTCATCTTCGATTGACGACCCTAACTTCACAAGGGAATCAACCTCGCTATTTTGATCCCGAGGTATATGTTGCAAAGTCCACTCTTTGAACCGATGTAATGTTACCTGCAACTTATCTAGGTACCTTTGCATTCGTTCTTCTCTGATTTCGAACGTTCCATTAACTTGGTCCTCCACAAGGGGGGACTTGCACTTAGCTTCGATCACCTACGCCCCCAAGCTTTTGGCCAGTTCGAGACCTGCAATCATGGCCTCATATTCGGCCTCGTTATTAGCAATTTCATAGTGCTAATAGATTGTCTAACTACATTGTAAGTGGGTGGCTTCAGTACGATGCAAAGTCTGTACCCCTTTGCATTCAAGGCATCGTTCGTAAAGAGGATCCAGATTCCCAAAGACGTTCTCGATTTTACCAATAACTCTCTTTCAACCTTGGGTATTAGGGTCGGTGTAAAGTCGTCCACAAAATTTGCCAAAATTTGAGACTTAATGGTTGTTCGGGGTCGATACTCGATATTGTACCCGCTGATTTTCACGGCTTATTTGGCCAATCGTCCCGAGAGTTTAGGTTTATGCATTATATTTTGCAACAGGTAAGTTGTTACAACACATATAGGATGACACTGAAAATACATTTTTAGTTTCCTAGAGGCACTTAGCAAAGCGAGCGCCAATATTTCTAGGCGAGGGTACCTAGTTTCAGCCTCATCCAAGGTCCTGCTAACATAATAAATTGGAAATTGCGTACTTTACTTTTCCGAACTAGGACTCCACTTACCACTATCTCCGAAACCGCCAAGTACAGGTATAGTTATTCGTCTGCCTTCGGTGTGTGGAGCAGTGGCGGGCTCGATAGATAACACTTGAGTTCTTCCAAGGCCCGTTGGCATCCCTGGGTCCATGTGAAGTTATTTTTATTCTTCAGTAACGAGAAAAATTGGTGGCTCTTATCGGAGGACCTCGAGATGAATCGCACCAGGGCAGCAATGCGCTCGGTTAACCTTTGCGCGACCTTCACGTTATCCACTATCGTGATATCCTTGATAGCTTTGATCTTGTGGGTGTTCATCTCGATTCGTCGGTTAGATGCCATGAACCCTAGAAATTTTCCTGACTCGACTTCGAATGCACGTTTCTCCGAATTCAGATTTATGTTGTACTTCTTCATTATACTGAAGGTTTTCTGCAAATGCTTTAAATGGTCCTATGCTCGTAGAGACTTAACTAGAATATCGTCAATGTAAACATCCATGGATTTCCCTATTTGTTCTTCAAACATCCGATTTACTAGGCATTGGTAAGTGGCACCAGCGTTTTCTAATCCAAATGGCATCACGTTATGGTAGTATGTGCCATACTTAGGGATGAAGGGTTTTTTCCCTGATCATCCGGGTTCATTCGTATTTGGTTATACCCTGAGTAGGCATCGAGAAAACTGAGGATCTCGTGGCCGGCAGTGGAATCAATCATGCGATCGATGTTGGGCAAAGGGAAAGAGTCCTTGGGACATGCCTTATTTAAATCTTTATAATCTCCACACTTTCTCAGTTTGTTCCTGTCGCGCCCCCTTTTTCTCGGGAAATTGGGTTTATGACATTTGGGAGGACAACTCATTTCCTTTTGGGAATTTTGGGTTTTGAATTGAAGAGTCGCTACCTAATGATTAAAGTGCATTAGGACACTAAGAGGGTTTTATTGGAGTAACCAGAGATTGGGTAAGGGCTTGAAATTATCCCAAGGGGAAGGTGTTTGGCACCCCTCAGGATCTACTAGTGTGGTTCCCGACCAAACTATTATTGTGACTTTAGGTACAAATAACATGTAGACAAATAAAAACTTCAAATAAGAAGGGGATTTTCACACAATGGTTACAAATAAACAAAGTTGGAAAGAACTAAAGAAAGTTGATTTTTATTAAAAGAAATAGTTTAAAATTTTTTAGAAGAAACAAAGGGAAGGGGGTCCTAGGTTTATTAATAATATGGATCACCCCACACAACATCCGGTAATCACACCTCAGTAAGGGGCTACACATGATGTTACGCGTGGCCATCATATCCATATCTACCATTTCTCACCCCGTTAAGGTATTAAAGCGCGGAATGGTCTCGTTTACTTATTGCATGCTATTACCCGTCCCAATCCTATCAGTCTCGGAGGTAATTAAGACTACTAATCCTAAAGGGGAGGGATATTAGGCTTATTTATAGTTTCAAAGACAAAATTCTAAGGCGACATACAAAAACATGTATAGCAAGTTAGGTGAAAGCACATAACACGTAAAAAGGCTGAAATATACCTCCTTTAATCAAAGAAGCACATAGTTAGCATGATTTACACATACTGTTTAGGGTCTGATTAAGAACTTAAAAGTTGAGGCATACTGATTTATTATATAATTCATATATGAAGCCCAAATCAGGCCTACCTGCTGGTTGTAGTTAATAGCACAGATTCAGTTCGTATCTTTACCCTAAGGCCTACCTAAGTATAGGACAAGGATCCTATAGGCATGGTATCTACTGAATTCAGAAAGCAATGAGATAAACTGAATACATACTGATTAAGAGAGGTTGTCAGATTATTAAGGAAAGGCAAGTTTTTATGAAGGTTATATGTTCTGCAAATGATGACACATCGTTATTACTGGTTTTAGCCTTATACGTGAATGAAGCGATTCGATTAATAATAGTTCCCATAGACATGCTTTCTATACGTTGTTGATTTTAAACCATTTTATAGACATGGTAAAATGCAGCAGCCCTATAGATATGATATCTAGATGCTAAATTCCATTTAAGGCCTATGAACATGATATCTAATTGCAATTGATTGTTTAAGACCTACGAACATGATTTCTAGATGAAAAATGAATATACAAGATTCAGAAGGACCTATAGGCATATTTTCTATATGCATATGTAGAATTCAAATTTCCAGATACTTATGGACATGATTTCTATATGAGAGAATGCAGAATTCAGAAATGACCTATAGACATGGCATCTATGTGAGAATGCAACATTCAGAAATGACCTATAGACATGGCATCTATGTGAGAATGCAGCATTCAGAAATGACCTATAGACATGGCATCTATGCAGAATTCAGAAACACATATAGGCATGATATCTACCCTTTTTTTGCATACATAAATACCCGCCCTTTTCACTAGCCATCCCAAGAGTTTATTACAAAATTATTACAGCCCGGAATAAAGTAAAAATACATCAGAAATAAAAGTACAACCAAGGATCTCCTGCTTCAGACTCCATATTTGAAATATGAGGTAAAACAACTCTATTGAGATCATGATCTAAAGCCTTTCTCCCATTTGAGTATGTCAGAGTTCCCTAAGAGCCTCAAATGAACTCCGGGAAGTGCTCATACCCAAATGTATTACCATATTAAGACAAGTGCAGTGTGGAAAGGCCAGCCCTCAAGTGTCCAAGTTCAGAGGGAAGTCAAGGTCCTAAGGCAAGGATCATAAGAGGGGGGCAGAATTTAAGGACTAAGAAAGAGTGCAAGTGCAGGAACATAATTCTGAGAGGGGGAAAGGGGAAGGGAAACAGTTACAAATAAGTACACATAGGGGTTCAAGGAAATGAGGAGATTGTAAAGAGGCAAGGGCAGGTTGTGGGCATACCCAACAATGGAGAATGCTAGCACACCCATAGGCCTATTAGAACACACTATTAGAGGCTAGGATCCCAAGGGATAAAGTTCAATTCATGGACAATAATTTGCATATTGCCATGACTTAAACTATAGCTTAAACACATAGGGTCAAGGGTTTTAGGATTCATAATAGGACAGGCAGGAAAAGAAATCAGTAATACTGAACTATTCAAAAGCAGTAAGTAGACAGGGTAAACACATTGTTGTGGTGCTGAAACCTAAATCAGAACATACCAGCTTCAGAGAAACACAATAAAGAAAGGTAGTAGGTCTTGTAAACAATCCACAATGCAAGCAATAAGAGAGAATACTATTGTGTGTGAGTTTGACTTTCAGAAAGACTATGAATGAGTGATGGTGTCCTTTTTCTAATAAAAGAGTCGTGCTTTTATAGTGTTAAAAAAATAGGCAGAAATAAGGTAAGAAAATAGTTAAGGAACTGAATATTAATTAAAAATCAATCAACACAAGACTTCCTTTAATTAAGGAATTCGGACTCAAGAAGGTAAAACCTATTTAAGGAAAGAAATTAAATAAAATCTTGTGCAAAGTAGGCAATTAGGGGTAAATACATAGAAGTTTATTTTAGGGGCAGAGCTTTGAAATACACGATTGCATAAATAAGGTAAGAGAAATCAATTAGTAGCCAGTAAATCAAGGACCAAAGATTTCGTAATCACTTCCATGAATGAACCAAGTCATAAAAGTTAAGGAAAGTCAAGTAACTTAAATCGAGTTATAGGGAAATCGACAAACAAGGAAAGAAATCAATCAAACCTATACAGAAGGAAGACTGAGACTAATCAAAATTTGAAACCCATTTTAGAGGGGAAGTCCAACACATATAAAGAGTGCACAAGTATCAGGCATGCGAGAAGGGATCAAGTAAAAGGTCTTATAGAGTTTGGAAAAAGTCAGAATCATATGAAGAAACAAAATTGCAACAATGATTTTGAAACTTTAATGAAGCAGTAGATGAAACAATTCCAGGAACTCAAATAGGTCCACAAATTAGGGTTTTTTTGAAATCAGGCAAGTTCAGAGATGAAGAGCTAGCAAATCACATGGCCAGGGGTCTCAAAACTCGGATGAACCCCCAAATTTAAGGTTCTTTCCATTAACCGAGTGCAAATACGAAAGGGAAAGTGATTAGGGGAAAAGATACTACTTGAAACATGTTCAGAGGTCTCAGAAAGGAACTGAGATCTTATAACATGTTCCTTCAGTAACTGAAATTCATGAGAAACATAGTAAAAGTAACATGTAAAACAATAGTAGAAGAACTAGTAGAAGAAACAAATAGGAACATGGTAGAAGAATCTTAACAAGAACACAATAGGAGAAACATAGTAGAAGAACATGGTAGAAGAAATTTTAACAAGAACACAGTAGGAGCAATATAATAGAAGAACATGGTAGAAGAAATTTAACAAGAACACAGTAGGAGCAATATAATAGAAGACCATGGTAGAAGAAATTTAACAAGAACACAGTAGGAGAAGCGTAATATAAAAACACACAAGAGAAGAAGAAAATCAGAGAAACACACAAGAGAAAAAAGAAAATTAGAGAAACATGCAAGAGAAAAAAGAAAATCAGAGAAACACACAAGAAAATTAGAGAAACATACAAGAAAATCAGAGAAACATAACTCAAAACCCTAGATCGGAAAATAAAGGTTTTGAAAGCATAACTTTTGAAAGAAATATCAGAAAATCGTTTAAAAGCTTAGGGAAAGCAGAGATCTGGAACAGATATACAGAGATCAGAAAAACCTCAAAAGCTAGGGTTTCGGAGGAACCCAAACAGTGAGAAAGGCCTGGATCTAAGAAGGAGGAGTCAGGGCCAGGCTCGAAACAGACATGGCTTGCCAGAGCAAGGACGGAGATGGCCGTAAAGCTTGAATCAACAGAGGTCTGGACTCAACTCTTCGTGGTCAACTCACAAAACTTCAGTAACCAAACATGAGGAGCCATATGAGGCTGGTGGGTGGTGAAACCACCATGGATTCAGGTCAGAAGGTGGCCAGAGAAGATGAAGGGAACTCATCGGAGAGGAGGGGAAGGTGGAAGGTTCTAGAGAGAACCTGAGATAGAGAGATATAGATGGGTGAGGAAATGAGAAGGGTATTGGGGGGTTGTTTGGAATTAAAATAGTAAGAACGGATGAGGGCCGTTGATCTTTTAGATCAACGGCCAGGATTTAATATGGTTTTGGATCGGGTAGGGGTAATTGTGGACTGGGTCGGGTTTTAATTAAAATTGGGCCGGAAATTGGGGTCCAATTTAGGGTCAGATTTTAGGCTAAAATTGAAACGAATTGGGCTATTATTTAAATAGCCAATTTTTTCTTTTAAAATTATAAAAATAGTAAACTAATTTCTGGAAATAAATTGAAAGGACCAAAATGATTTATAACACAATATTATCAATTTAAAAATATAAAATCTCATTTTATAAATATGAGACAGATTTAAACCTAAAAATGACTAATATTGCAATTATGCAATTTTATACTTATAAAATATCAAATAAATTTGTAAAAACGTGTGAAAAATATCTTAGCTATATTTTATTATAAAAATGAGAATACAATAAATAAATCACCAAAAATGATAATTTTGGGAATAATTATTGAGTTTTTGATAAAACAGGGTAGTAAAATTGATTTAAAAATCTTTATTAATTAAGAAAAAATAATGTAGCCTTGGGGTATACTTATGTATGCATATACATTCTATTTTGAAAGGTATTTTGCATAAAAAATACAGGAAAAAATTAGGTATCAACAACTGCCCCTTTTTACCCAGGAAGGATGAAAGAGTTGCCGGGTAAATATATGATGGCCAATTTTGACCGAACGAAGGGGTTTGAAGAGGTTTGGCCACGCCCTATCTTCTGAGCTACCTACTTATCTTTGGTCTTACAGGAATCAGGCCATATGTAGTTCAGGATCCGTCGGCGGAGTATGCCGCTGGAGACTTTTCAAGAACGGATGCAATATTCAGGTTGGGATGAATGATTAAGGTCTAATAGGGCCGTGGGAACTGGAGCGGGATTGCTCCTGCCGAGATAGACGTTTCTCGCCGGTGTACCTGCAAGTAAGCAATACAAGCGTATATTGTGCGAAAATTTAAACATGATGCAAGTTCCCGTCGGACCATGAATGTTGTCTTTGGATGGTTAGGATGACGTCCTCAGACCATGACGTCCTGGGCCATGAAGCGTGTAATAAAGGATTTGCAGGCCATGAAATGATGTTGTCGGGCTATGAGAATGATGCCTCCGAGCTATGATGCCTTTGAATAATGATATACAAAAGATAAAAGGGATCCTCAGGCCATGGCATGGTGTTCTTGGGCTATGAAAATGATGCCTCTGAACAATGATACCTTTGGACAATTTGCGATCTTTCAGCCCATGAGATGCAGCATTTTGGAAATATTTTAGCCCATGGATGTAATAAAGCGACGATATTTCAACCATGCAAGTGTAAAATAAAGTGGCGATATTTTAGCCATGCAAGTGTAGAATAAAGCGGCGATATTTCAGCCATGTAAGTGTAAAATAAAGTGGCGATATTTCATCCATGCAAGTGTAAAATAAAGCGGCGATATTTCAGCCATGCAAGTGTAAAATAAAGCGACGATATTTCAGCCATGCAAATGTAAAATAAAGCGGCGATATTTCAACCATGTAAGTGTAAAATAAAGCAGCGATATTTCAGCCATGCAAGTGTAAAATAAAGCGGCGATATTTTAGCCATGCAAGTGTAAAATAAAGCGGTGATATTTTAGCCAGGCAAGTGTAAAATAAAGCGGCGATATTTCAGCCATGCAAGTGTAAAATAAAGTGGCGATATTTTAGCCATGCAAGTGTGAAGGTGGCGATCTTTCAGAGAATGCAGATGGAGGTAGAGCTTAACCTCAGAAGGCAGAATGACAAACTTATGCAATGCAGAGAATGCAGATGGAGACAATGCTTAGTCTCGGAAGGCAGAATGGTAGCCTGCAATGCAGAAAATGTAGATGGAGACAGTGCTTAGTCTTGGAAGGCAGAATGGTAGCCTTATGCAATGTAGAGAATTCAGATAGAGGTAGAGCTTAACCTCAGAAGGCAGAATGGTAGCCTTACGTAAGAGATAAAAAGGCAAATGGTAATAGAGTTTTCTTAGCTGATAGCTGATTACGATATTGTGGCTGCTGGGGACATGGTGTGGGGATAGAAATTGTGAGTAAGTGCAACGGTTCTGAGAGTTGTATTCCTGAACAACATGAGTGTATAGATATTTGATGATTTTGCGACTCAGGTGCCTGCATCCAAAGAAAAATCGTGAATTTTGCAGAGGGGGGAGGTTAGTTCGTATCCTTGCTGGCTCTGCTTGACCTGCTCGGCTCTGACCTGGTGACACTATACGTATCATTGGGGTAGCATCGCTAAACAAAGAAATTTCGATAACAAACATGAATTATTTAGTAAAAGATATAACATAAATACATAATCGAGAATAGTTTTCTTTAGATGAACCGACGATTGCGACGTGGTTCAAGATATGCAACTTTTCTTGCTACGGAATTTTGAGGGTCCTTCTCAAAATTCTGCCCCAATTTACTGGGTTGCTGCTTCTGACGACTGGTTGCGGTGACTGGTTGAAATTACTTCAGAATTTTGAGGGTCCTCCTCAAAATTCTGCCCCAGTTTCTAATTACGGGGGAAATGAAAATTTTATTAAATTGTGACTCAGCCCATGGGGCTGCCTACGTATCCTCTCTTAAAAGGGAATCAGGCCAGGCATAGTTCAAATTAAATCATACAAGGAAAGCATATATATTACACATAGTATTGCTTGACTGCATCTGAATTGATCAGCTTTGGCAAAACTTCTCCGTTCATTTCTGCAAGTACGAGGGCTCCTCCTGTTAGAACCCGGTGAACCATGGACCCTGTCAATTGGGAGAGAATTTCTCTTTGGCTTCATCTTAATAAGGAAAAACTTTCTTTAACACCAACTGACTTGGCGCGAATTGTCTTGGCTTGACTCTTTTGTTGAAGGCTCCGGACATTATGTTCTGATATAGCTGACTGTGGCAAATTGCATTCATTATTTTCCCATAGATAAGAGCCATCTTCTCATAATGACTCTTCACCTATTCTGCATCGCTGAGTTCTGGTTCCTGTATGATTCTTAAGGAGGGAATTTCCACCTTGGCGGGAATGTCTGCTTCTGTACCATAAACTAGGTGGGAATATCTGCTTCTGTACCATAAACTAGCATATAGGGGTTGCCCCAGTTGATGTGTGGACTGTGGTGCGGTATCCCAATAAGTCAAATGATAGTTTCTTGTGCCACTGTTTAAGCTTCTCTATCATTTTCCTCAATATATATTCTTGATATTCTTGTTGGCGGCTTCTAAGACTCCGCTCATCTGAGGTATGTAGGCTGTAGAATTCTTGTGTTTGATCTTGAAGGTTTCACACATGGCTTTCATCAGGTCACTTTTGAGATTGGAACCATTATCAATGACAGTTGACTCCGAAATCCCGAACCAACAAACGATAGTCGCGGATGAAGTCTGCCACGACTTTCTTAGTCAATGCTCTATAAGATGCTGCTTTAACCCATTTGGTGAAATAATCAATTGCTACTAGGATAAACATATGCCCGTTTGATGCAGTAGGTTTAATTGGTCCGTTAACATCCATTTCCCAAGCGGCGAACGACCATATCGAGCTTATTGTATTAAGCTCATTTGGAGGCACCTTTATCATGTCTGCATGTATCTGACATCGGTGGCACTTTCGGACATACTGGATGTAGTCTGTTTCCATAGTCATCCAGAAATAACCAGCCCGGCGTATCTTCTTCTCTTAAGACAAAACCGTTTATATGTGGACCGCAGGTCCCAACATGGATTTCTTCTAGCAATTTAGATGCTTCCTTTGCGTTGACACACATTAGTAATCCCAGATCCGGAGTCCTCATATACAAGATTCCTCCGCTATGAAAGAAACTATTAGACAACCTCCGAAGTGTGCGCTTCTAAGTAGTATTTGCAATTTTTGGGTATTCTCCTTTTCCCAAGTATTCCTTGATATCATGAAACCAAGGTTTTCCATCTGCTTCTTCTTCGACATGAGCACAATAAGCTGACTGATCATAGATATTTACCGGAATGGGATCAATAAAGTTCTTATCAGGATGCTGTATCATGGATAATAGGGTAGCCAATGCATCGGCAAACTCATTCTGGACTCTGGGAACATGCTGGAACTCTATCTTTGTGAATCTCTTTCTCAATTCATGTACATAATGCAGATAAGGGAGTATCTTGGAGTTCTTGGTCGCCCATTCTTCTCGGACCTGATGTATAAGCAAGTCTGAATTCCCAATTACTAGAAACTCTTGAATGTTCATGTCAATGGCCATCTTGAGCACTAAGATGTAGGCTTCGTACTCGACCATGTTGTTGGTGCACGAGAACTTTAGTTTGGCAGATACCGGATAATGCTGACCAATTTCTGATACTAGGACTGCTCCATCGAAAAACATCCTCCAACCGTCATAAGATTCTGCAATATCTTCTCCTATGAATGATACCTCTTCATCAGGAAAATATGTTTTAGGGGTTCGTATTCTCCGTCTACGGGATTCTCGGCAAGGTGATCTGCCAATGCATGTCCTTTGATCGCTTTTTGAGTTGCGTAGACAATGTCAAATTCATTCAACAGGATTTGCCACTTGGCTAGCTTGCCAGTAGGCACGGGCTTCTAAAAAATGTACTTCAAAGGATCCATCCTCTATATGAGATATGTAGTGTAGGCACAGAAGTGGTGCCGCAGCTTCTGGGCTACCCAAGTCAAAGCACAACAAGTGTGTTCTAACAGAGAATACCGGGCCTCGTACGGGGTGAACTTCTTATTGAGATAGTATATGGCCTGCTCCTTCCTCCCCGTTTCATCATGCTACCCCAGAACACAACCGAACGCTCCATCCAATACTGCAAGGTAGAGTAATAGAGGTCTACCTGGATCGGGTGGGACCAAAACTGGTGGTGTTGACAAGTATGCCTTGATTCTGTCAAAAGCCTTTTGGCATTCATCAGTCCATTTGGTAGCGACGTCTTTCTTTAACATCTTAAATATTGGCTCACAGATAACTGTAGATTGTGCTATGAATCGACTAATGTAGTTGAGTCTCCCCAAAAAACTCATCACGTCCCTTTTGTTTTTTGGCAGTGGCAACTCCTGAATAGCTTTGACCTTTGATGGATCCAATTCTATTCCTCGGCGACTTACGATGAACCCAAGTAGTTTTGCGACAGGAACCCCGAATGAACATTTTGCGAGATTCAATTTCAAGTTGTACCTTCTTAGTCTGTTGAAGAACTTCCTTAATTCTTCCATGTGACCAGTCACTTTCTTGGACTTGATGATGACATCATCTACATATACTTCAATCTCCTTGTGTATCATATCATGGAAAATGGTGGTCATGGCCCTCATGTAAGTGGCCCCTGCATTCTTTAACCCGAATGGCATCATCTTTTAGCAGTACATTCCCCATGGCGTAATGAAAGCTGTTTTCTCAGCATCTTCTTCATCCATCCAGATCTGACGATACCCAACAAAATAATCTACAAATGACTGCAACTCTTGCTTGGCGCAATTGTCAATCAGGATGTGTATACTTGGTAAAGCAAAGTCATCTTTCGGACTAGCCCGGTTGAGATCCCGGTAGTCAACACAAACCCTGACCTTCCCATCTTTCTTTGGTACTGGCACAATGTTGGCTAACCATGTCACGTACTCTACTACCCTGAGAACCTTAGCTTTGACTTGCTTAGTGACTTCTTCTTTAATTTTCAAACTCATATCGGGCTTGAACTTTCTGACATGTTGGATCGGTTGGCAGTTTGTAGGCCACAATAGATGTACTCAGACTAGTCATATCATCATATGACCAGGAAAATATGTCTTCATACTCCTTTAGAAATTCTGTGTACTATTCCTTTTCTGACGGTGACAAATGAACGCCGATTCGTGTTTCTTTGACATTTTCTGCATTTCCCAGGTTAACAACCTCAGTCTCGTCCAGGTTGGATTTAGGTCTGTTCTCAAAATTCTCGACTTCTTTAACAATCTCTTCTGGTATGTCATCTTACTCTGAATCCATGTCCATTTGTTATGTTGTCTCGTTGCATGTCACAGTCATTGGTTCATCAAGATAAGTAATAGTAATGCTGTATAAGTAAAGTAATGAGAGAAAATAATAAGAGTAAGATTTATAAGGAAAATTGAAATGCTTTGAAAAATTCCATAACTGTTTTGAACATTGAAAATCTTATTGCGAAATTTAAAAATTCGAAAGAAAAGTCAACTAGTAAAAATAAAAGATAGTGCATGATGCTTGTTCAGCCTTGCTACCCCGAGGCTCGTCAGGCTCTGGTGGTTCTGATGGTCCAGTTTTTGAGGCATGCTCTTTGGCTTACTGCCTGTATGGAAAGGCCTTCCTCCCCCTCCTCCTCGAAAATGACACAACAATCCATATCATCATCTTCTAGGAACAAATTCCTTATTGCTGCCAATGCTTCCTCCTCTTCGAACCCATAGATAATATCGGCTGGCTGGAAAGTCTGCTCCAAGTGTGGTATTGGCTGCTCCAGTGGATAGTAAGGACCGCGCCATGGTGGCGACCAATTGTTGAATTCCTCCAAAGTGTACTTATATCCCAGACCGAAAGTGGTGCCATGTTTCTTTAGTTTGATAGGCTTAGCGATTCCTTGGAGGTTCTTGCCAAGTACCTTGCCAGGTTCATATCTGCTCCAGTTCAGTATGCTTTCAATTTTGTTGTCCCACCATTTATCCTTGTCAACGGCGTTGACTCGCTCGATGTGGTGATAGGTTTCTCCGCCTATCTTTCTTCTTCCTCCGATTACTGGGATGGTCTGGTGACTGTATATGGGATTGCTACCATTATCGTGAATGATCACCTCTTGGTGGTTCCACTCAAACTTCACCGCCTGATGCAGTGTTGACGCTACGGCCCCAGGGGCATGAATCCACGGTCGTCCCAACAACAAATTGTAAGATTCCGACATGTCTATCACTTGAAAATCAACATTGAACCAAGTAGGCCCTATTTGCAAACACAGGCTGATTTCCCCAATGGTGGACCTTTGGGAACCGTTGAAAGCTTTGATATTGATGGCCCCATCCTTGATCTCATGCAGCCCCTTTCCCAATGTCTTGAGTGTTACCAATGGACAAATATTGAGGTTGGACCCTCCATTAATCAAGATTCTGGTGATAAAATAATCTTCGCATTGCATGGTGATGTGCAATGACTTGTTGTGACTCAACCCTTCTGGTGGAAGCTCATCTTCATGAAAAGTGATCTTGTGACTTTCCAATACCTTCCCTACCATGTTTGCCATCTCTCCTCCGGTGATGTTGCTTGGTACATATGCCTTACTCAACACCTTTAACAAGGTATTCTTGTGTGCATTAGAATTTTGTAGCAAAGCTAGGATAGAAATTTGTGCCGGCGTTTTGTTCAGTTGATCAATGACCGAGTATTCCTTAGCTTGTATCTTTCTCCAATGATCATTGAGCCCAGCTTCAGTGATGGTTGGCTGACCAGAGGCCTGCTTGCTTGACTCAGCCAAATGTTTCGGGGTATAAACCCTACCGGCTCTTGTCATACCCTGTGTCGCAACGGCTTCCCCGAACTTGCCTTGCCCTTTTCTTCTTGCCTCTGCTGTGTAGTCCCAAGGTATAGCATTTGTATGGAATGGTGTTACTGTCGACACTGCAACCGGAATTGGCGTGGCTATCTTTACTCCGAACAGAGCATGCACCTTGGGCGGTAAACTGCAATTTGAAGGGTGTAGGTGCATTTGCTGGTGAAATAAATTCGATCTCAATCGACGTCGGCGTCTTTGCAGATGATGGTGCTTTAAACTCAAGTGGCACGAACATATTTACCTTGGCGCCCCCAGATGGCTGAATTTGGACTACAATTGGATTAAGGGTGACTATTGGCTTCTTTGGATCGTCGCCTTCTGTGATCAAACCGATCGATCCCTTGGGATCCCAGTCATCCTCTATTTCTATCATGTGAACACCTCCACCCTTGTGGTCTGGCAGAGGGTTATTGCGGACATTCGGAGCATGCACTTTTGCCACAATAATCTTATTATCAATCAAAGTCTGGATCTTATCTTTCAAAGAGTGGCATTCATCAATGGTATGTCCTTTCATGCCGGAATGGTATGCACATGATTTGTTTGGATTGACCCATTGAGAAGGGTTCTCAGGGGTTATAATAGGGATATGGGTGACATAACCAGCAGCTTTTAGCCTTTCATACGGCTGGTCAATGGGTTCAGCAATGGCAGTATACTGTTTGGGAGGTCTGCGGTCAAAATTTGGTCGAGGTTTAGGAAAGTTTTGACGTATGGGAGGTGGTTGATAGTGGGATGGTTAAGCATTGTAGGTTTGGTAGACATGTGCAGGTTGGGAATATCTTGGTGAGGTAGGTTGATATGTGGGAGGTGGAGATGATTGACAAGTGGGTGGTGGAGTTTGGTAGGAGGGTGAATGTGCTTGGTAGTTCGGGGTAGGTTGATGTGCGAGTGGAGGCATTGGATAGGTTTGGTATTTGATAGGGGATTTGGTTCCTTATGCAACCATTACGGCACCTACGTCCCTTTTCTTGGACGTACCACCAGATTGTAAAGCCTTATTGATAGCTTGCAAGGCTTCAAAGTTCATAACCATACCACTCTTGATGCCTTCCTCGATCCTTTCTCCCAGCTTGATGATGTCCGAAAATTTATGGTTCTCGATCAACATCAGTCTTTCATACTACTACGGGTCTTGATCCTGGATGAAAAACTTGTTCATTTGTTCCTCCTCTAAAGCAGGTCTGACCTTAGCAGCTTCTGATCTCCAACGAGTAGCATACTCGCGAAATGTTTTCGTGGGCTTCTTCTTTAGGTTCTGAATGTAGAACACATATGGTGCATTTTCTGTGTTGAACCTGAATCTGTCCATAAAGTCGGACGCCATACTTATCCAGTTCGATTATTTCTTCGGGTCTTGGCTCATATACTAAGACAGAGCATCTCCTTTCATAATCCTCATGAAAAGTTTCATGCGGATCCTCTAGTCCTTCCCTACTCCGACCATCTTGTCGCAGTATGTTCTCAAATGAACTCTTAGATCCCCTGTACCATCAAACATCTCGAACTTAGGAGGTTTGTACCCCTCGGGCAGTTCGACATCGGGTTGTATGCAAAGATCTTTGTAGTTCAACCCTTTAATCCCCTTACTTCCTTCGACGCCCTGAATTTGGCTAGTCAACTTCTTAATTTCTTCAGCCAGGTTCCTGATGAGTGAGTTTTTATCATCAGACTCGGGTGTGCTTGATATGGGTTGGGTGGAGTATGACATGATCTCCACATAGATGGGGGTGGTATGATGAGTATGGAAATGGTCATTTGTGAAGTTCAAAGGTTCTGGGATGAGCAGTGGAGTATTGTTGGAAGTGTGGCAAGTATTGTAGTAGTGGTGATGAGTGGGATGGTTTTGTGGTTTTGGGATATTTTGCGGAGGTGTGGGGTTCTAAGTGTTTGGGAAATTAACGTCCGGAGTGGTGAGGGAAAATGATAAATTCGCCAGATTCCGAACCTGATCAAGTTCCTCCTGGAATTTCAATAGTTTTTGCTCAAGTTGGGATGCACTTTCTTTGGAAACCTGAGTACCATGAGTGACCTCTACCCGTTCGGTTGAGTTTTCCTTTCTGCTATTGTTTGAATCTTCCATCTTCCCTTTGTTCTTGTTTCTGGTAGGACTAAGAGGAGGAGTGGGTGGAGGGCCCTTGGATTTCGTGAGATAAGATAATGATGCCAGAGTGCATGAACTAACCTTTGGGGAGGGGAATAAAATAAAAACAAAAAGGTAACAAGTTAGCAAGGATTATAAGAAAAAATGTTGCAGTATTTAAACACATAGTGCAAGAATGTGAATCGTCTCCTAATTTTGGGGACCTCTTTGTGCCCGAGGTAGGCCTAGCGACAAATTGATTTAGAGAACTTAGAATGCTAAATGCCTCATTTTATTGATAAAAAGTAGACGAATCCCAAATCGACACTAAATAACAGAAAATAAAATGTCACTAGTGGCCATTGGCCTTATTACATTTCATAAAGCAAAGAAAGAAAATTTCTATCTATTTGGTCCCAGAAGGACCTTCCCCAGACTCGGCATCTTTGGCTCCGTTGAACAGCTTTACCAACTCGCGAAGTCCCAGCAACAGGTAGGCTCTGGCCAGGTGTCCGCCCTCGTTTCCTTCAGCATTCTGGCAATTTTCGATTCTTTTGAGAAATTTCCTTTCCAGCTCCACTAAACCCTGCTCCAAGTATCCCAGTCGCTTGTTGGCACTGACAACCATGTCTATCCATTCTTCAATCTATTTTTGGTGGGCTTCTTGTATATCACGGTGCTCGCTTTCACATTCTTGAATCCTCTTGTGCAGTTAATTGTATTTGACCTGTGCTTCCGTCTTTTCATCTATGATCCTGTGACCTCGAACAAACCTGGGTTGACCCAGACCATTATGATTATCCTCCAGCCAGCCTGAGTAGTATGGAGTATAACCATCATGGTATCTGTTTGGATCGATGCTATCCCTTCCCATGACAATTTTGTAGTGCCACATATGCTGAGCTTGGCACTAGTAAGGGCTATCATCATCCTGAAATTCGGCCCAGAAGTGACTCATCTTGTCGACCCTTGGTATAACCTGCTTCCTACCAGCCTGTTGTTGATACCCAATTTTTCCTATGTATTTTTCATATACAAAATGCTTTCAAAATAACATATATATGCATATATAAGAATACCCAAGTGTTTTGGTATTTTTTCCAATTTCTAAAGGTTTTAAAAATTAATTTATTATCCATTGTAGCAGTATAAAAATCAATTATTATTCCCAAAATTATTAATTTTGGTGAATAATTTATTTTATTTCCATATTTATACCAAAATATAGTTAAGATAATTTTTGTATATTTTTATAAATTTATTTGGTATTTAAAAGACTAAATTGCGTATGATTGCAATTATAGTCTATTTTAAGATTAATAGCA
The DNA here is from genome assembly GCA_026770625.1 of Nicotiana glauca. NCBI lineage: Eukaryota > Viridiplantae > Streptophyta > Magnoliopsida > Solanales > Solanaceae > Nicotiana > Nicotiana glauca. The sequence goes on from MU786096.1 coordinate 28,414, forward strand.
TTTTTAAATTGTAAAATTAGTTTCAGTATTTTTTATTTAATATCTATTTATTATTAACTGGCCCAGTACTTTTACTTTGCTTTAAAAATTATTTTTACTACTTTTTATAAAATAAAAGGAAACAACTGGCTATTTAACATTTAGCCGCATTTCATTTCAATTACAGCCCTATTTCATTTCAATTTTAGCCCTTAAATTGACCCAATCTCAACCCCAATTAGACGAGCCCAATTTTATTTTACCTCGGCCCCCGACCCAATTAAAAAATCTGCCCGGTTCTTATTTTTGATCCAGGTCGTTGATCATTTTGATCAACAGCCATAAATCCCCCTTACCTTTTTTAATCCTCAACTGCACCCTAATCCCCCATTTCACCTAATCCGCCGCCTTTGAACCCTTTCGTCTCTCAAAGCTCTCTCAAGGTTCTTCGGAACCCTAGCCCACCTCATACCTTTTTCACCGCCTTTTCACCAGAATCCATGGCTTCTCAGGCCATGGATGGTTTATACTCACCCCTCTCCACCATTAGACCATGGGTGTTCGAGGTTCTGAAGTCTGACCTCGATGGTTCTCTTTCAGATCTTCTCAGATCTTTGGTTCCATGGCCTCTCCGGCCTTTGCTCCGGCATATTCAAGCATTATGAGCCTTTCATGACCTCTTCGACTCAGGATCTGACTTTCCTCAAGGCCTTTCTCATTTCTAAGGTTTCTCTAAAACCCAAAGCTATTCGAGGTTTTTTTTGTTTGTTTTCTTAGGATATGTGATATATTTGTGTTCCACTGGATGTTTAAAGTGTTTTCCCCAAAACTTTTCTTTCGAAATTGCTTTTCTTCAATCTAGGTTTTCTGAAAGTTTTTCAAAGCATCTTTCTGATTCTTCCTGTTCTTTTCTTTATGTGTATTTGCCTATATTATGCTCGTGTGTTCTCTTTTCTACCACGCATGTTGTTCTTCTGTTTTCTTTCTATACCTGATTCTTCTATACATCTGTATTTTACTGTGCCTCTAAACTAGGCTCGCATGATTATCTCTGCTATGTTTTCTACATGATTTCTATTGTATGTGTTTCCTACCGAGTTCTTTAATTTTGTTTGCTTTACTGGACTTTGTCCGAGTTTTGCTAAGCATGTTCACTCCTTCTCTTCTGAACTTGCTTAAGTTCCGACCTTTTCTTAAAACATGTTCTTCATGCTTTAAATCAGTTTTCTTTCCTTGTTGTTTCAAACCTGCTATCATATCTGTTTTGTTTCTCATGAGGATTTGAAACAGACCTTTGAGTCTGTTTTAATGACTTGCCTTCTCATCTCTATGTCTGGTCCGATTTGAAACCCTAGGATTTGGGGGTTTCTTTGTCAAGTTTGATTTTATGTTCGGGTTAGGGTTCTGCTTTAGAACCCCGACCTATCAGACTCATTCTAAGTACTGTGAATTGAATTTGAAACTCTTTGCTTATGACTCTGAACCTTTCCATGCATGTCTTCTTCTAATTAGCATGACAACTCCTTTGTTTTGATATTTGTGTGCTTTATATATGAGAAATTCTTCCTTCAAAAGGGTTTTGACAACTACTAATTGATTTTGAATTCCTTGTAATAAGGTTTGACTGATTTTTCTTTAATTGAACCTTCTTTACTTTTTCCTAACTTGCTTCATTCGGATACAACCTGCAATTTTGATTTTACTAGCTGTTTGATTGATTCCCTTTCCTTATTTTTGACAAACCGTGTACTACTGAACTTTTGCCTTAAATAACTCTTGTGTATTTACCCTTCCCGTGTTACTTTGGAAAAGATTTTAATCAAATTCTTTCCTTAATTGTCTTCTACCCATTTGAAATCAGAATCCCTTAACTGAAGGGAGATTCTATGTGATTGATTGCAAAACTATTCCCTTACCTTTTGTTACTTGTTTTCTGCACTATAAAAGGGGTACGACCCTTCTGCACTTATACACCTTCAACTGACATTACCTTCAGTTGAACACTCTCTATTTCAATACTCTTACATTCTTTTCTGAGATCTTTTGTACTGTTTGCTTGCAATTTGGCTTACAAGATTTCTGCTTTCACTTATTTATTTCCCTGAAACTGGAATGTCTTAATTTTGGTTTCAGCTTCTCCCCTATGTGTTTACTTTATAGTTGCTACACTCTTGCCTACTTTGCTATTCCGTATTAAATATGCTATTCTCTCTTTGCATCTGCTATTTGTTATGAATTCCCCATACCCCCACTCCCTTCTATGTGTTTGAGTTAAGGTTCATGGCCTGACTGCATCCAAATTTCTGCTCAGGTCTGAACCTGATCCTCAATGGATCCTAACTCCCAAAATTTGGCTAATAGGTTGTCCAGGGGCGTACCAGCATTCCCAATTGCTGGGCATGACCACCAGCCTGCCATGGCCTTCCCTAACTTCCCCTTTATGCACTTGCACTTTCTCTTATATACTAAGTTCTGCCCCCTCCTATGAGCCTTGCTTTGGGGACCCTGAATTCCCTCTGAACGTGGATATTTGAGGGCTGGCTCTTCTACACTGCACTATCTTAATTCTACAATATATTTGGGTTGTAGGCACTGCACAGAGTCTATCTGAGGCTCTTAGGGAACTTTGACACATCCCAAATAAGAGAAAGGCTTTGGAAATCTGATCATGGAAGTTGGTTCATCCCATATTGTTAGACCTTGAGTCTGAATTAGGCTCCTTGGTTGTAGCTTAAATTTATGATGTAATTTTACTTTCTTGATTCATTCTAGTATGTAATATTCTGCAATAACTTATGGGGTTCTAGTATAATGGGAGGGTCATGTATGTATGCAAAGGGTAGACAACATGCTCATATGTGTTACTATTTACAAGTTCTGCACTCATGCATGTCATATAGAATCCTGCCTATAGTTTTCTACACTTATGCATATAGAAATCATGACCATAAGTTTCTGCACTTCTACATATAGAAATCATGCCTATAAGTTTCTGCACTTCTGCATATAGAAATCATGACTATAGGTTTCCTGCACTTCTGTTATTTTATCTATCATTAGGCAAAAAGTGATAGGTTAAATAACAATCAATTGCATTATAGATACCATGTCTATAGGGCTCCTACACTTTCATAATTGTCTTCAACCAACAACGCTAAGAAATCATGCCTATAGGAGTAACCAGTTGAATCTGATTCGTTTATTTCACCTACAAGTATAAAATCAGTATTAATGTCGTCTAATATCTACAAAACTTTCATTTTTCTAATCAGTAAGTCTTCTTTAAAATTAGAGTAAGTATTGTTAGATATCATGCCTATAGGTTTCACCTAGGCAAGCCATTAGGTAACTAATTAACTGCATCAATCTATCATAACTACAACCGAGGGAGGCCTAATTCGGACTTCTCATCTGAGAAATATGTGATAAATCAGCATGCCCTAATGCTTTAAATTTAATTCAGACCATAACCAGTATTTGTAAGTCATGCTAGACGATTTGTTTCTTTAAATGAGGAGGCATGTTTGAGCCCATTTAACTGCTATGTGTTCTCCCATACCTATCTTATATGCTTTGATTGTCACCCTAGAATTTTATCCCTTTTAAACTCTGAAAAGCCAAATTTCTCTTTCCTTTGGGACTAGTAGTCCCAAATGCCTCCGGGGCTGATAGGATTGGGACGGGTACTAGCATGCAATAGGTAACGATACTTTTCCGCGATTTAATACCTTAACTGGGTGGAAAAAGGGTAGATATGGATATGATGACTGGTCCGCTAATACCATGTGCAACCCTTCTTCTGAGGAGTGATTGCCAGGTATTGCATTGATGTGATCCATATTATTTATAAACCTAGGACTCCCCTTCCCTTTACTTGTTTATTTTATTACTTTCAGAATTTCAAAACTCCTTTTCTAAAATTTCAACTTTTCTTTAATCTCCTTTAACTCCAATTACTTGCAATATTATGTGAAAACCCCCCTCTACTTGAGACTTCTATTTGTTTACTTGTTATTCAAAGTCACAATTGTAGCATGGTTGGGAACCACACTAGTGGATCTTGAGGGGTGCCTAACACCTTCCCCTCGAGATAATTTCTAGCCCTTACCCAAACTCTGGTTCTCCAACTCAAACCCTTCTTAGTGTCCTAATGCACTGTAATCATTAGGTGGCGACTCTTCAATTCATAAACCCAATTCCAAAAAGGGAACGAGTTGTCCTCCCAAATGTCATAAACCCGATTTCACGAGAAAAAGGGGGCACGACACCTGTCTCATAACTCAGAGTGGTACATAAGGGTAGGTTCCTCTTAAACCGTTCAATATCAAAAATGGTGCATCCCTGGATCGGGCGATGAATTCCTCAGTAGGGTACCATTCGAACATCCATTGTACTTGATCCTCAGTTAGATTTTCAAACAGCTCTAACCACCCCTTGGCGTCTTCTGGCTGGGTGAAAATGTTGGGCATGTAGTTCATTCGTCTTGTGTGGTGGAAGGCTATATGATCATCCCAATCCCTTCGCTGAATCTCTTGCCTATATTCACCCTTTTGGAGATGCTCCATGAGCCAGAGTTGGAGTAGCAAATTGCAGCCCTCGAAGTGTTTGGCTCCTTGTTGACACTTCTCCAAAGCTCGGTATATCTCTGTAATGATCATGGGCATTATGCTGAATGGTTGCCGACCAATGCCCTCCATTAAAGTTTTAGTGACCATAGCTAGCGTGGTATGGATCCTTACTTTCTTCATTGGAAACACTATCATCCCCAAGAAGCAGAACATGAAGACAAAGAACCTTCGGTGAATATGCCCTAATGATGTAAGGGCAAACTCGTCAGGATAAGTACAGTAAGATTTGTTATGATTGTATATCTCGTATATAATCAAAGGGAATATACGACTCCATCAAGCATGTCAAGTCTGGATTTTTCTTTAGACCCATCATTTTGAGAAAACATCTACCCTTGCGGTTTTCCTCCATTAACAGACCCGGAGTTTCCCATGGTATACCAGCCAACCCTCTTATGTCTTCTAGTAGGGGTGTCATCTCAATGTCCCCGAAACAGAATACAGTACTATCACAATCCCAGAACAGAGTAACAACTTCTATGATTTTGTTGTTGGGTTGGATTTCCAGAAGAGAAGGTAGATTTCCTAGGTATTTTAGGACAAGAGTCTGATCACTGGAATGAAGATCCTCCCACCAGCTTAGCAATTTTGGGTGGATGTTGGTGACCATGCCGAATCTGGGGACTTCGTGCCTTATGTTTTGCAAGACAAAAGGGTTAGGCCCTTACCCCCACCAGACTCGACTATTAAATATCAATAACTGGCATAAAAACATTTAGTTCTCCAAATAAATGCATAAAACGTGGTAGTGTCCGTTTGGCTTTTAGGGAACCCAGTGGACTTTGGTCAAGGCTATCTTAAAGATTCACTATGCGAACAACATAACTGACTCGGCTAAGTTTTGACCGTGATGCATGCACAATTAAACAAAGTAAGGTTGCTATGGGGTTTTAGACTGGTACTCTTGAGCGGACAATGCAAGAGAGAAAGGCGCAGAACTATCGACTACACCGTTGATCGACTGGTATTACCGCAAATATGCTTTTACCGGATTTAGGGGTGATAATATCGGAAGAGCGCAACCACTCATTATAAGTGTTGCTATGGTATTTTATTTGGCACGAGTGGAATATGATGTTGAAAACATGCTTATGCAAAAATTAAAACAAGTTGTCACGTATTTGCACGTTATAAAGCAATAATTACAACAATTCAGCTTCATAATTTAAAATAGTAATAAAGGAAGGCAGTAAAGGAAAGCAGTAAAAGAAATAAAGGAAAGAAACAAAAGACAAGTTAGTTTTGTAGTAGAAGAGGGAATTAAATACTTAAAGACATTAAGCAAATAAAGATATATAAAGAAGCATAAAGTCACAATAATAGTCTGAAATGGTAAAAGCCTAAGAAAAGTCCCCAGCAGAGTCGCCATGCTGTCGCGCCCCCTTTTTCTCGCGAAATAGGGTTTATGACATTTGGGAGGACAAATCATTCCCTTTTGGGAATTTTAGGTTTTGAATAGAAGAGTCGCCACCTAATGATTAAAGTGCATTAGGACACTAAGAGGGTTTGATTGGAGCAACCAGAGATTGGGTAAGGGCTTGAAATTATCTTAGGAGGAAGGTGTTAGACAACCCTCAGGATCCACTAGCGTGGTTTCCGGCCAAACTATTGTTGTGACTTTAAGTACAAATAACATGTAGACAAATAAAAACTTCAAATAAGAAGGGGATTTTCACACAATGGTTACAAATAAACAAAGTTGGAAAGAACTAAAGAAAGTTGATTTTTCTTAAAAGAAATAGTTTGAATTTTTTTAGAAGAAATAAAGAAACAAAGGGAAAGGGGTCCTAGTTTTATTAATAATATAGATCACCCCACACAACATCCGGTAATCACTCCTCAGTGAGGGGATACACGTGATGTTATTGCGTGGTCAATCCATATCTACCCTTTCCCACCCCGTTAAGGTATTAAAGGGCAAAATGGTCTCGTTTACTTATTGCATGCTATTACCCGTCCCAATCCTCTCAGTCCTGGAGGTATTTAAGACCACTAATCCTAAAGGGGGGGGGATATTAGGCTTATTTGTAGTTTCAAAGACAAAATTCTAAGGCGACATACAAAAATATGTATAGCAAGTTGGGGGAAAGCAGATAACAAGTAAAAAGGCTCAGATATACCTCCTTTAATAAAAAAAGCACATAGTTAGCATGACTTACACATACTGTTTAGGGTCTGATTAAGAACTTAAAGGTTGACGCAGACTGATTTATTACATAATTAAGATAAGAATCCCGAATCAGGCCTGCCTGCTGGTTGTAGTTAATAGCACAGATTTAGTTCGTATCTTTACCCTAAGGCTTGCCTAAGTGTAGGACAAGGATCCTATAGGCATGGTATCTACTGAATTCGGAAAGCAATGAGATAAACTGAATACATACTGATTAAGAGAGGTTGTTAGATTATTAAGGAAAGGCAAGTTTTTACGAAGGTTATAAGTTCTGCAAATGATGACACATCGTTATTACTGGTTTTAGCCTTATACGTGAATGAAGTGATTCGATTAAAAATAGTTCCTATAGACATGCTTTCTATGCGTTGTTGATTTTAAACTTTTTTATAGACATGGTAAAATGCAGCAGCCCTATAGTATTGATATCTAGATGCTGAATTTTATTTAAGGCCTATGAACATGATATCTAATTGCAGTTGATTGTTTAAGACGTATGAACATGATTGCTAGATGAAAAATAAATATACAAGATTCAAAAGGACCTATAGGCATATTTTCTATATGCATATGCAGAATTCAGATTTCCAGATACTTATGTACATGATTTCTATATGAGAGAATGCATAATTCAGAAATGACCTATAGACATGGCATCCATGTGAGAATGCAGCATTCAGAAATGACCTATAGACATGGAATCTATGTAGAATTCAGAAACACCTATAGTCATGGTATCTGCCCTTTTTTTGCATACATAAATACTCGCCCTTTTTCACTAGCCATCCCCAAAAGTTTATTACAAAATTATTACAGCCCGGAATAAAGTAAAAATACATCAGAAATAAAAGTACAACCAAGGAGAGCCTGATTCGGACTTCATGTCTGAAATATGAGGTAAACCAACTCCATTGAGATCATGATCCAAAGCCTTTCTCCTATTTGAGTGTGTCAGAGTTCCCTAAGAGCCTCAAATGAACTCCGGGAAGTTCTCACACCCAAATGTATTACCAGATTAAGACAAGCGCAGTATGGAAAGGCCAATCCTCAAGTGTCCAAGTACAGAGGGAACTCAAGGTCCCAAGGCAAGGCTGACAAGAGGAGGGGGGGGGGAACTTAAAGACTAAGAGAGAGTGCAAGTGCAGGAACAGAATTCTGAGAGGGGGAAAGGGGAAGAGAAAAGGTTACAAATAAGTACACATAGGGTTTTAAGGGAGTGGGGAGATTGTACAGAGGCAAGGGCAGGCTGTGTGGATACCCATCAATGGGGAATGCTAGCACACCCAGAAGCCTGTTAGAACACACTATTAGAGGTTAGGATCCCAAGGGATCAAGTTTAATTCATGGACAATAATTTGCATATTGCCATGACTTAAACCATAGCTCAAACACATAGGGGCAGGGGTTTTGGGATTCATAATAAGACAGGAAGGAAAATAAATCAGTAATGTTGTCAAAAACGGTAAGTAGACAGGGGTAAACACATTGTTGTGGTGCTGAAACCTAAATCAGAACATACCAGCTTCAGAGAAACACAATAAAAAAGGTAGTAGGTCTTGTAAATAGGCCACAATGCAAGCAAAAAGAGAGAATACTATTGCGTGTGAGTGTTATTTTCAGAAAGACTATGAATGAGTGATGGTGTCCTTTTACTAATGAAAGAGTCGTGCTTTTATAGTGTGAATAAAACAGGCAGAAATAAGGTAAGAAAACAATTAAGGAACTGAATATCAATTAAAAATCAATCAACACAAAACTTCCTTTAATTAAGGAATTCGGACTCAAGAAGGTAAAAACTATTTAAGGAAAGAAATTAAATAAAATCTTGTGCAAAGTGGGCAATTAGGGGCAAATACATAGAAGTTTATTTTAGGGGCAGAGCTTTGAAATTCACGATTGCATAAATAAGGTAAGAGAAATCAATTAGTAGCCAGTAAAATAAGGACCAGAGATTTCGTAATCACTGGTCCATGAATGAACAAAGTCGGAAAAGTTAAGAAAAGTCAAGTAACTTAAATCGAGTCATAGGAAAATCGACAAACAAGGAAAGAAATCAGTCAAACCTATACAGAAGGAAGTCTGAAACTAATCAAAATTTGAAAGCCATTTTAGAGGGGAAGTCCAGCACATATAAAGAGTACACAAGTATCAGGCATGCAAGAAGGGATCAAGTAAAAGGTCTTATAGTGTTTGGCAAAAGTCAGAATCATATGAAGAAATAAAATTGAAACAATGATTTTGAAACATTAATAAAGCAGTAGATGAAACAATTCCAGGAACTCAAATAGGTCCAAAAATTAGGGTTTTTTGAAATCAGGCAAGTTCAGATATGAAGAGCCAGCAAATCACATGGCTAGGGGTCTCAAAACTTGGATGAACCCCCAAATTTAGGGTTCTTGCCATTAACTGAGTGCAGAGATGAAAGGGCAAGTGATTAGGGGAAAAAATACTACTTGAAACATGTTCACAGGTCTCAGAAAGGAACTGAGATCTTTTAACATGTTCCTTCAGTAACTGAAATTCATGAGTAACATAGTAAAAGTAACATGCAAAACAATAGTAGAAGAACTGGAAGAGGAAACAAATAGGAACATGGTAGGAGAATCTTAACAAGAGCACAATAGGAGAAGCATAGTAGAAGAACATGGTAGAAGAAATTTTTACAAGAACACAGTAGGAGCAATATAATAGAAGAACATGGTAGAAGAAATTTAACAAGAACACAATAGGAGCAATATAATAGAAGAACATGGTAGAATAAATTTAACAAGAACACAGTAGGAGAAGCGTAATAGAAAAACACACAAGAGAAAAAAGAAAATCAGAGAAACACACAAGAGAAAAAAGAAAATCAGAGAAACACACAAGAAAATCAGAGAAACATAACTCAAAACCCTAGATGGGAAAATAAACGTTTTGAAAGCATAGCTTTTGAAAGAAATATCATAAAATCGTTTAAAAGCTTAAGGAAAGCAGGGATCCGGAACAGATCTACAGAGATCAGAAAAACCTCAAAAGCTAGGGTTTCGGAAAGGCCTAGATCTAAGAAGGAGGAGTCAGACATAGCTTGCCGGAGCAAGGCCTGAGATCCGTAAAGCTTGAATCAACAGAGGTCCGGACCCAACTCTTCGTGGTCAAGTCACGAAACTTCAGTAACCAAACGTGAGGATCCATAGGAGGCTGGTGGGTGGTGAAACCACCATGGATTCAGGTCAGAAGGTGGCCAAAGAAGATGAAGGGAATTCATTAGAGAGGAGGGGAAGGGGAAGGGGAAGGTTCTAGAGAGAACCAGAGATAGAGAGATAGATACGAGTGAGGAAATGAGAAGGGTATTGGGGGGTCATTTGGAATTAAAATGGTAAGAACAGATGAAGGCCATTGATCTTTTAGATCAACATCCAGAATTTAATATGGTTTGGGTCGGGTAGGGGTAATTGGGGCCCGAGTGTGGTTTTAATTGAAATTGGGCTGGAAATTGGGGTCCAATTTGGGGTCATATTTTAGGCTAAAATTGAAACGAATTGGGCTATTATTTAAATAGCCAATTTTTCCCTTTTAAAATTATAAAAATAGTAAATTAATTTTTGGAAATAAATTGAAAGTACCAAAATAATTTATAATAAATAATTATTGATTTAAAAATATAAAATATCATTTTATAAATATGAGACAGATTTAAACCTAAAAATAGCTAATATTGTAATTATGGAATTTTACCCTCAAAAAATACCAAATAAATTTTTAAAAAAGCGTAAAAAATATATTATCTATATTTTAATAGAAAAGTGAGAATCCAATAAATAAATCATCAAAAATGATAATTTGGGGGATAATTATTGGGGTTTTGATAAAATAGGGCAGTAAATTAATTTAAAAATCTTTAAAAATTAAGGAAAAATAATGTAGCCTTGGGGTATACTTATATATGCATATACATGCTATTTTGAAAGATATTTTGCATAGAAAATACAGGAAAAAAAATTAGGTATCAACAATTCCTTTTTTAGGGACTATTACTACATTTGCTAACCGTTCAGGGTATTTGACTTCCCGAATAGACCATCTTTTAAGGAGTTTAGTTACCCCGTCCTTGATGAAAGCATGTTTGATCTTGGATTGAGGTCTCCTTTACTGCTTGACCAGGTGAAATTTTGGGTCCAGACTCAGCTTGTGAGTGATTATCTCCGGTGGGATCCCTGTCATGTCGAGATGGGACCAAGCAAAACAATATGTGTTAGCTATAAGAAATTGAATGATTTTTTTCCTGAGCTCGGGGGTTAACATCGTGCCCAAGTTTACCTTCCGATCGGGTAGACGTTCGAACAATGTGACTTGCTCCAGCTCTTCGATCGTTGATTTTGTTGCATAAGAATTATCGTGGACTATAAAAGATCTGGGAACCCCGTAATTATCATATTCATCGGTCCCTTGTTTATCCGATTGGATCGTGGCTGGTGTCGATAATTGTTATTTAGTTTCCTGTTTTGTATTCAAACTCGATTCTTTTGATATCGCCAGTGTTGATATGAGAATTACTTCTTCGAATGCAAAAATTTCCTTTGTGGTCGGTTGCTCCCTGTAGATTGTTTTAATCCTTCTGGCGTTGGGAACTTTAACACCTGTCACACCTCCTTTTTCACTTTACACCTCATGAAGGGTATAATAAAAGAGTTTTTCTATTTTAAGGACAATCAGAACGGGATTTGTTATTCTTATTTTAGAGTCGCCACTTGGGAAATTAATGGTGTCCCAAGTCACCGGTTGAATCCCGAACCGAGGAAAGTTTGACTCTGTTAACAGTCCGCGAACCAGAAATCCGGATAAG
>MU786105.1:0-12749 GCA_026770625.1 Nicotiana glauca
TCCTAATTAATTCCCTTTTATTTATTTTAATTTTTGGAATTCTTTACTTGGGGTAAAAATCACGTGCTCACAATCGCGACAAGAGGGTCGCGTTCGCGGAGAAGGAAGACTGGGAAGCATCGCGTTCGTGGAAGGCTTATCGCGAACGCGTAGAAGGGAAGGGCTGAGTCCAAGACTTTGTTATACGCAAACACGTGAGGGGCCACGTGAACGCGTTGAGTAAGGCTGCAGGGCTATGCGTTCGCGAATGGTTTGATGGGAAGGTGAAAAGGAAAAAACTGGGGTCCTGAATTTGGCTAACGCGATCACAAGGTTCAAGACGCGAACGCGAAGGAGGAAGACATAGAGCTACGTGAACGCGAGGGGAAGAGTGCGAACGCGAAGAAGGAAATCCCTGTGCATAAATACCAGATTTTTCTGCAATTTTTTACTAAGTTCAAAACACTACGAACCACCTCCGAATCACCCTCGAGCCCTCGGGGCTCCTAACAAAACTCACACACTAACTAAACAACCTTATATGAACTTAACCGTGTGATCAAATCACCAAAATAACATCAAGAACGGGGAATCAAACCTCAAAATCATCACTTTTTTCATCAAACTTCTTGAACTTTCACTTTTAGATATTTAGGTCCGAAACACGTCAAATGACGTCCGATTTCAACCAAATTCCATAAAAAGCGCTTAAACCATATATAAGACTTGTACCGGGCGTCGGAACCAAAATACAAGCCCGATACCACAATCTTCTAATCCATTTTCATTTCAGATTTCCATATAAACTTCAAAAAAACAATTTCTTTTAAAAATTCGTTTCTCGGGATCGTGACCTCGGATTTTGATTCCGGGCATACACCCGAGTCCCATATTTTCCTACGGACCCTTCGGGACCATCCAATCACGGGTCCGGGTCCGTTTACCCAAAATGTTGACCAAAGTCAACTTTAATCATATTAATATCAAAATTCATCAATTTTTACACAGAATTCATATTTATGCTTTCCGGCTACGCGCCCAAACAGCGCATGCAAATCGAGGCACCTAAAAGTGAGGATTTCACGGCCTCAGAAGTGCGGAAAAGAGAGAAAACAGGTGATGACCCTTTGGGTCGTCACATTCTCCACCTCTAAAACAACCGTTTCTCCTCGAACGGACAATAGAAAGAAGTACCTGAGTTGGGAAAAAGATGAGGATATATCAGACTCGAACTCCCAGGTCGATGCCTCAGGAGGCTGACCTCTCCACTGAACACGCACTGAAGGAAAACTCTTCGACCTCAACTATCGAAACTGCCGGTCTAGAATAGTTATCGGCTCCTCCTCATAAGACAGATCCTTGTCCAACTGGACAGTACTGAAATCTAACACATGGGCTGGATCGACGTGATACCTCTGAAGTATGGACACATGAAACACTAGATTCACGACTGACAAGCTAGGCGCCAAGGCAAGTCTATAAGCCACCTCTCCCACACGATCGATAATCTCAAATAGGACGATGAACCTAGGGCTAAGCTTGCCCTTCTTCCCAAATCTCATCACGCCCTTCATAGGCGACACTCGGAGCAATACCCGCTCACCTAGCATGAAAACTATATCCCGAACTTTACGATCTGCATAACTCTTTTTCTACGACTGAGCCGAATGAAGCCTATCCTGAATGATCTTGACCTTATCCAAGGCCTCTTGAACTAAATCTGTACCCAATAACCGAGCCTCTCCCGGCTCAAACCATCCCACTGGAGACCAACAACGCCTACCATACAACGCCCCATATGGAGCCATCTGAATGCTGGACTGGTAGTTGTTGTTGTAGGCGAACTCTGCTAAAGGCAAAAAATGGTCCCACAAACCTCCAAAGTCGATAACACAAGCCCGGAGCATATCCTCCAAAATCTGAATAGTTCGCTCGGATTGACCGTCCGTCTAAGGATGAAATGTTGTGCTCAACTAAACCCATGAGCCCAAATCTTGCTGAACTGCCCTCCAGAAGCGCGAGGTAAACTGCGTACCCCGGTCTGAAATGATAGATGTCGGCGCACCATGAAGGCGAACAATCTCCCGAATATAAATCTCAGTTAATCTCTCGGATGAATAGGAGACTGCCACAGGAATGAAATGCGCTGACTTGGTTAGCCTATCAACAATGACCCAAATTGCATCAAACTTCTTCCGAGTCATCGGAAGTCCAGTAACAAAATCCATGGTAATCCTCTCCCACTTCCACTCAGGAAGCTTAATCCTCTGAAACAAACCACTAGGCCTATGATGCTCATACTACCTGCTGACAGTTCAGACATCGAGCCACATATGCAACAATATCTTTCTTCATCCTGCGCCACCAATAGTGCTGCCTCAGATCCTGATACATCTTCGCGGCGCCCGGGTGAATAGAATACCGAGAACTATGGGCCGCCGCTAAGATCAACTCTCGAATACCAATGACATTGGGCACACAAACTCTCCCCTGCAATCTCAAAACACCATCGCTATCTAAGGTCACTTTCTTGGCACCTCCACGCTGCACCGTGTCTCTCAGGACACACAAATGGGGATCATCAAACTGCTGATCAAGAATACGCTCCAACAATGAAGAACAAGCAACCGTGCATGCTAACACCCTGCTAGGCTCAGAAATATCCAACCTCACAAATCGATTGGCCAAGGCCTGAATATCCAAAGAAAGTGGTCTCTGGCTGACCGGAATATAAGCAAGACTACTCATGCTGGAGGACTTCCTACTCAATGCATCGGCCACCACATTGGCTTTTCCCAGGTGATACAAAATAGTAACATCATAATGTTTCAATAACTCCACCCATCTCCTTTTCCTCAAATTCAACTCCTTTTGCTTGAACAAGTATTGAAGATCTTGTGATCAGTGTACACCTCACACGTCACACCATATAGGTAATGCCTCCAAATCTTCAAAGCATGAACAATGGCTGCCAACTCTAGATCATGAACTGGATAATTCTTCTCGTGAATCTTCAACTGCCTCATTGCATAGGCTATAACCTTGTCATCCTGCATCAATATTGCGCGATGTCCAATACGGGAAACATCACAATAAATAGTATAAGGCCCTGAACCCGTGGGCAAAACCAATACCAGTGTCGTGGTCAGAGCTATCTTGAACTTCTGAAAGTTCGCCTCACACTCATCCGACCATCTGAATTGGGAACCCTTCTGGGTCAATCTGGTCATCGGGGCTGCAATGGATGAAAACCTCTTCACGAACGGACGGTAGTAGCCTCCTAATCCCAAGAAACTCCAAATCTCTGTAGCTAATGCTGGTCGAGGCTAGTTTTTGATTGCCTCAAACTTCTTTGGATCCACCTGAATACCCTCTTCTAATACAACGTGACCCATAAATGCAACTGAACTCAACCAGAACTCACACTTTAAAAACTTAGCATACAATCGACTATTCTTTAGAGTTTGAAGAACCACTCTGAGATGCTGCTCGTGCTCCTCCTGGCTACGGGAGTACACTAGAATATCATCAATAAAGAATATCACGAACAAGTCCAAATAAGGTCTGAACACTCGGTTAATCAACTCTATAAATGCTGCCAGGGCATTGGTCAACCCAAACGACATGACCAAAAACTCATAATGCCCATACCGAGTGCGGAATGCTGTCTTAGGGACATCATATGCCTTAATACTCAACTGATGGTAGCCAGATCTTAAGTCTATCTTTGAAAACACCTTCGCACCCTGAAGCTGGTCGAACAAATCGTCAATCCTCGGCAGTGGATACTTGATCTTAATTGCCACTTTGTTCAATTGCCGGTAATCGATGCACATCCTCATTGAACCATCCTTTTTCTTCACAAATAACATCGGTGCACCCAAGGAGAAATGCTGGGTCTAATGAATCCCTTCTCCAGCAAATCCTGCAACTGGTCCTTTAAATTCTTCAAACTCTGGTGGGGCCATGCGATACGACGGGATAGAAATGGGCTGAGTGCCCGGAGCCAGTTCAGTACAAAATTCAATATCCCTGTCAGGCGGCATAGCCGACAGGTATAAAAGAAAAACCTCAGGGAACTCCCGAACAATAGGAACAGAATCAATAGAAGGGACCTCTGCGCTGGAATCGCGAACATACGCCAGATAAGCTAAACACCACTTCTCGACCATGCGCCGAGCCTTCACATATGAAATAACACTGCAGGTGGTATGCCCTGGGGTCCTTCTCCACTCCAAACGGGGAAAATCTGGCAAAGCCAAGGTCATGGTCTTGGCGTGACAATCCAAGATAGCATGATACGGGGACAACCAATCCATCCCTAATATAACATCGAAATCCACCATGTCTAAGAGAAATAAATCAACACGGGTCTTAAGACCCTCAAACACTACCACACAGGAATGATGAACTCGGTCGACCACTATAGAATTACCTACCGGTGTAGATACATAAACAAGAATACCCAAAGCATCACTAGGCATAACCAGGTAGCGTGCAAAATAGGATGACACATACGAATACGTAGACCCAGTGTCAAATAGAACTGAAGCATCCTTATCACAGACCAGAATAGTACATGTAATGACAGCATCTGAAGACTCAGCCTCTGGCCTGGCTGGGAGAGCATAACACCGGGGTTGGGCCCCACCTCCCTGAACCATATCCCTGGGACGATCGGCTGCTGGCTGGACTCTACCTCTGGCAGTCCGAGCTCCACCTCTATGATCTCTACCTCCACCTCTATGGCCTCGACCCCGGCCTCTACCTGGCTGGGCGGCCTGTGGATCACCTGCTGCTTGTATCATAGGACGAGGACCCTGCTGCTATGACTGAGCACCCCTCAACCTCAGGCAAGCCCTCCTGATGTGACCATACTCAGCACACTTATAGCACCCGCCCGAATGATGAAGCTGAGAAGACTTTGACTGAACTTGTCAACCTGAATGTCCACCCCAAAAATTCTGAAGTGGTGGGGCACTGATGGGTGCTGATGGGGAACTGTGAAGTTGCTGTTAAGAATAATATGGCTGAGAACCACGACCCTCTAAAGTACCATGAGAGACCTGGAGATGGAAGGGCCTCGGAGGATGGCCTCTGTCATAAGAATCCCTACCTCCAGACGAGGTATCACTGAACCTACCTGCATGACGAGGCCTCTTATCTAACCCATGACCACCTCCTCGTGCAAGATCCATCTCAACTCTACGGGCTGCATTGGCCGCCTCCTGAAAAGAAATCTCACTCCTGGCTCCCATAGCCATCTGGAGATGGATCGACTAAATCAATCCATCAATAAACCTCCGCACCCTCTCTCTCTCTAGGTGGGGAGTATAAAAGTAGCATGGCATACTAGATCAATGAATCGGGTCTCATACTGAGTGACTATCATAGAGCCCTGCTGGAGGTGCTCAAACTGCCTGCGAAGAGCCTCTCGCTGAGTAACTGGGAGAAACTTCTCCAAAAACAACTCTGCAAACTGGTCCCAAGTCAATGATGGCGACCCTGCTGGTCTGGATAAACAATAGTCCCTCCACCAAGTCTTGGCGGATCCTACTAGTCGAAAGGTGGCGAAGTCGACCCCATTGGTCTCCACAATACCCATAGTCCGTAGAATCTCATGACAGCTAAATAAGAAATCCTGTGGATCATCTGAAGAAGTACCACTGAATGTGGTGGTGAAGAGCTTGGAGAACCTATCAAGCCTCCACAAAGCATCTGCGGACATAGCCGCTCCATCGCCGGCCTGGGCCCCAATACCCCGCTGAACTGCCACAGTTGGCTGAACTACTAGAACCTGAGCCTGGGGAGCTACCTTCTCCAGAGTACGTGTAGCTGGAGTATGAACTCCTCCTCTAGCATGAGAAGTGGCTGGTGCTACTGGAAACAAACCCGATCTAGTGACGCTCTCCACAAAGCCTACCAATCTAACCAAAAGTGTCCTGAAGAACTGGGGTGGCTATGAACCCCTCTGGGACCTGAGCTGGGCCCACCGAAGCTGCTGGGGCTGGAGCCTCCTCATCATAATCAACATGAGGCTCCACCTCTGGGACTGCTGCTCGGGGATGAGCTCTGCCCCAGCCTCGACCTCTAGCACGGCCTCGGCCTCTGGCACGGCCTCGCCTCGCCCTCGGCCTCGCCCTCTGCCCCCTTGTAGGAGCTGCTGCTGGGGGCTCGTGCTGTTGCACGGTAGACGAGGAAGCATGCGTTCTCGCCATCTCGAAATAACAGAGTAGAAAGACAAGTAGTATTTGAGAAACGGAATCGCAAGACAAGAAAGAACAAAAGTGAAATTTTCCTAACTCTGTAGCCTCTGGGGGATAAATACAGACGTATCAGTACCGATCCCTCAGACTCTACCGAGTTTGTCCGTGAGTTGCGAGACCTATGTAACCTAGTGCTCTGATACCAACTTGTCACGACCCAGATTTCTCACCCTGGGGAGTCGTGATGGCGCCTACTAATAGGAGCTAGGCAAGCCAACTCAATTTACTTCATTTAGCAATTTTCGACCATTTAATGAAAACATAACATAGTATGATAAAGCGGAAGTCTAAAATATATATAACTGAAAACAAATGTGGAAGTTCAATCACAAACTCTACCCAGAACTGGAGTCACTTACTCACGAACGTCTATAGAATACTAAAAATAGAGTCTGAATAAAATACATTACTGTTTGTTTCGGTGCAAGGACGACAAACGAAATAAAGATAGAAGAGACTCCGGGCCATGTGTGAGCACGTGATTTTTGCCCTAAGCAAATTATTCCTAAAAAATCCAAACAAAATGATTTTTAAATTTTTTGTTAAATATTTGTGGCATTTTTGTGTTAATTAGCTGCATAATAATTCATAAAAATATTTAAAAAAAATATGCATGAGTATTAGGATTTTAATTTTACAATTTTGGTATTAATACATTTTAAGAACAAATTAAAGAAAAATCACAATAACATTTTTATGTTTTAGTTGAAATATACCATAAAAAATAGAAATTAATTAGTTTTAAAATTAGCAAAATCAGAAAAAAGAAAAGAAAAGAAAATACAAGGAAGAAATACAAAAATAAAAAATACAAAAGGAAATACAAGATAAATCATATAAATATACACAAAATTGGACTAGCCCAATTAGCCCCAAGCCCTAAAAGAAATACCCGTCTGCTTGGTTTTAAAACCAAACGACACCGTATAGGTTTAAGAGATCTGGGCCATTAATTTATTTGACCAAACGGTAAGATGTACAAACCATTTAATAAGCCAAACGACGACGTTTCAGTCGTCAAATCCTCGCCGTTCAGTTGATTGATCCAACGGGTAGAATGGAATCGTCACTTAAATGAGACGATACCGTTTCAAAGCCCAATGATCTGAGCCGTTAATATACTTAATCCAACGGCTCAGAATCTTAGATGCTTTTTTAAATACACTGGTGTATACTTACACCATTAATCATTTCGCCTTCCACCCGTCTCTACACAAACCCTAGCCGCCCCTTTTTCCTCTCACCAACCCCGCTGGAACCCTACCGGCGGGAGACGAGATTTATGCCAATCCTTCCCAAAAATACACCCCAGAACCCTCGTTAACCATTGATCCCACCCCTCTACCCTGTTTCCCTCGAATCCCCCTAGTTTCCTTCGAATATTCGTTCAAGTGTCACCGGAACCCTACTCCGGCGAATACCACTTCGACCAATCAAGTCCAAAATCATACCAAATCACCCCTTTACCACCCTCATCACTATTGTAACAAGTTTCGAGCCCTAAAAAGTCACTGAAACGGCTCGAAATAAGATCTAAGGTTCGCCGGTGACCAAGAAATTCAAGAAATCGATGCCAAGACCTCTGAAGAACTCTGGAAATCTTTCACGATTAAAAAGAAAACTCAAAAAAAAGAGATTGTCCGTTAAAAAATTCCAAAGCTAAGGTTTTTTTAAATTTTTTTTTTTATATATTACCTCTATTCCTTGGTTTTCTATTTCGTGCATGTAGTTTTTGTATGAGTTTTTGCTTGTTTTCCATTTTTTGATTTTTAAAATTCTGTTTTTGTTAAAACCTACTGATTTTATAAGTAATTAGATATTAATTTGATTTTTAAAATGATTTTATTTGTTTGTTTCACTTTTCTCAAATTAGTCGATTCTATTAATTGTTAGATTTAATTAGTTTGAGATTAATCAACACTAGTTAGTTCGAATGTTTGTTAGTATATTTTGAGATTAGTTATTCAAATTGGTTATAAGCTGTTAGTCCCTTAGTAATTAATTCAATAGTTAAATATGATTAAATTCTGAATAATCAGTTAGTTTATGATAAAATTCAAATAAATAATTCATGGGATGAAAGGATGGGAAAAGTGCTCGGTTACTTAGTAAAACATTTAAAATGCAGGGGTATTTTGGGAATCTTAAAAAGGGCCCTTAGTAATAAACCATAAGAAGTAGGGGCATTCTGGGTATAGAAAATGGGGTAATAGTAATAAGACTAAGGAGACAAGGGTAATATGGGTAGTAAAAAAGGCAATTAAGTAATTTTTAAATTGAAGTGAGGGCATAATGGGTATTACAAAGGGGTAGGAATATGGTAGAATTAGCTAGAACATTCTAGAAAGGGCTGTAGTGTACATTTTAAATAAACAATTGCACTTACTTGTGCAACAAGTTAGAAATTAGAGGACTAATGAGCAAATAATTGAAATATGACGTTCCCTCCCATTTAAGTCTATAAATAGGCATGTATTTGCCTTCATTAGAGAGTTTTTTTTCGGAATCCTAAAAATTCTAAAAGCATTTTACAAAGTTTGGGGAGAGTTTGAAAAACCTGGCCAATCTGAAATCATATAAAATCATCTCTGCATCTTCACTTTAGGAATTGTTTTCTCATTTTCGAAACTCAAAAATACAAAAATATCAGAAATAGCTCGAGAATCCTACTGTCTCATTAGTTTTAACATTCAATTTGGAATTTGATTGGTATTGATTGTCGAGTTTTTGTGTGGAAGTTACATTTCTGTGACGGGTTATATACTGGTTTGCTGTTGATTGATCTGATATTGCTGTGGAGTAACTGGTGTTGATTGAGGCTAGTTGATTGTTGTTGTTATCATCGTGCTGATCCTGTTTTTGTCACTATATCTCATTGATTTCCTTTTACTTCCAGGTACACTTCTATCAATGATGTAAATTATGAAATTGAAGAAGATGAAGTGAAAAGTTTAAATGTCATCTCGTATTTTACTGTTGATTCATTGAACTTAATCTTTTGTATTCGTTAGGATTAGTTTAATATGTAATAAATTGGACTGGACTGTTAAACTTTAATTCGATATTAACTTTAGTTTTAGACTAGTTTCGTACTATAGCTGGGGTTATATCACATCATTTTTGGAAAATATAAAGTAGAATGGATCTAAGCATCCTGAAACTAATTCTGTTAGGTATTATTACATGTATACTGAATTTAAAAAAAAATCAGAGTTATTCCTATAAATGCACGTTCAATATCTGATAATCATATGGATTTGTATGATAAATGTTCTGTATTCAGTAAATACAACAAGTTCTGTAATGCATCATTTTATAAGGCTTTATTCAGTTAAATGTTAGTTTAAATTCTCGTTTTCTCGTGAATTAGCCTTTTCATAAACTGATAATAAAGAAACATGGAGTAAGTAATTAATAAATCTAGTCTGTAATCACAAGTGAATGCATATGTGCTAATTTGATATAATTTCTAAGATAATGTCATAAATCAGAAATAGTTCAACTATGATAGCATTTAGTTCAGTTTAAAGTGATTAGTGTTAGAAATAATTTCAAGTACTTGGTAAAATAATACTCATGATATGATCATAGCTTGTTTTGCTTTTGAATTTTCGTTACATTAGATCCAATTCTATATATAATTTAAAAATAAAGGAGAGTTCCTTATAGTTAAGTGCATAATTGTGTTTGAGTTTAAAAGGAATTGTAATAATCTAAAAATGCAGTAACTCTGTTGCAAGTTCGATTGGAGAAAGGCCCAAAGGCAATAGATATGATAGTCGGATATGGGCTTGGTCGAATGGTATTAAAAATTGTTCTGGACCACAGTTTTATGGGTTGTCCTGAACCGAAATTTGGATTGAGGAAATTGTTATATGGGCCGTAATTAAGCCCAATAAGAAATAAGCTTGAACTTTATGGGTTTGTGGCTCTAAAATGTCAAATTATTAGGTAAAGGATAAACAATTAGGGTATTTCTTTTATATTAGAGACAAAACACATAGCAAATTATAATACTTTAGATATGGCCTTAATAAAAAATGAGATGAGCCTCGCCGCATTAAATACACAATTGCGGGGCCCTCAAATAATTGCTATGAAAACCTTAGATTTGGAAGGACCGTTTAGCAAATTTCACGGACTTTTCCAAAGTTAACAAGACGTAGATACTTTAGGCACGGTTTATAATAATATTACCTTCTTAATACGGGTGCACATTTATGTGACCCACATCCAAGTCTCAACGAAGTCGAAATGTGTTAAAAGCCACGGGCGTACTGGTATGGCGTGGTCAAAAATACATTTTCACGACGTTGTAATTCTTTAAATAATAAAGCGGAATGTTAAAATGCACATGAAAAGGGAACATATATAGAAATCAGATAAAAATAAATACAACAGTTGAGCGACCGTGCTAGAACCACGGAATTCGGGAGTGCCTAACACCTTCTCCCGGAATAACAGAGTTCCTTATCCGGATTTCTAGTTCGCAGACTGTAACAAAGTCAAACTTTCCTCGGTTCGGGATTCAATCGGTGACTTGGGACACCATTAATATCCCAAGTGGCGACTCTGAAACTTAATAAATAAATTCCGTTCCGACTGTCCTTAAAGTGGAAAAACTCCTTCCTTTTATTATTATACCCTTTACGGGGTATAGTAAATAGTAAAGGCTCGTAAAAAGGAGGTGTGACAGCTCTGGTGACTCTGCTGGGGAAAAGAAACCTAGAACTTTGGTTCAGGATTTAAGAATTCGAGCTCAGCTAAATTGTTGTATTTGTTTATATCTGATTTTCCCATATGTTCTTGATTAATGTGCTAAATATTTACCGCTTTGATATTATTTGAACTATATGTAAATTGTGCAGAAAACCCTTCTCTTCTTACCTTCGGGGATGTGCTTACTGGTTGAAACTCCCCATTCTGTTAGTGTCATACCTAAATAAGAAAAGAGGCCGGACAAGTTACTAAGCCGGACGATCCCGCGGGTCCCCGGTACGTAGCCCCCTCCTCGACTCGAGTTGTCCGCTCGGGTACACAGTCTAGAACAAAATAACCAGGTTTGGAACTTAGAAATAAGATGTTTATTTGCATCATATCTGACTTAGGGGACTCAACACAGGGGTTGGGTCCGTCTAGGACAGGTAACCCAAATATGAAAAGACCATCATGATTATATGTTTCATTTATTTGTCGCGAACCATCATGTTGACCGGTTAGGAAAAAAATGGAGAGAAAAAAAAATTTTGTAAAAAATGAGAGAAAGGAAAAGAGAAAATAACAATTGTTGATTTTAAATCGATATTCAAATACTGTCAAAACTCTGTCGAAATTTTGTGGAGGGATTTTTTTTTAAAATAAGAAAATTATTGATTTTTAGTAATTGTTTTTGAATTTTGGAAATAAATAAATTTTTTTGTTATTTTATTATCAAAAATTAAAAAATATATATAATTGGATTTGCCAATGAAAATAGAAAATCTTATCTTCAAAAATAGTTTGGATATTCAATTTTTGTAAAAAATTAAAAAAATAGTTTGTCTAAAAATAATTTGCCCGAACTACGCCGGTTTGATTCTCGTCTTTCGGGGCGTGATATGTAGGCAACCCTTAAACGGGTCCAACCACACTTTTTGCAAAAACAGCCAAAAAAAATATCAAATTTTTGAATTTTTGTCATAAATCAAGTGATGCCGTTTTGTCAAAATGGGCGAATGTCCCGAAAAGGCGCTGGAAGGCTGTTTGTGCAAAAATGGCCACTTTTGAGTCATTTCTCCAAATTAGCAAACATAGCCTTAAAACCTTCATTTGGATTGCTAAAAGGCCGTATTTGCAAAATTGGGCTTTATTTTGGAGACTAAAATTGTGAAAAATATATTGACTTTTCTTTTTAGGGTCATAATAAGTGATTAAATCATTTTAATAAATGTGCAGGATGAGCACGATTCAAAATGAACCTTTTTCAATCATGAATAAAATCCATTTGGAGTTACATCTATGGTGGAATGATCTGGGTAAAGATGGACAAGACGAAGTCAAGAAATACTTGAAAGGTCTTACTGGGTTGCTTGATATTGTACCTCGAGGAGATATTGTAAGAACCTTGGTTACTTGTTGGGATCCATCATATAACATATTTCATTTCTCGGACTTCGAGCTTACCCCGACATTAGAGGAAGTTGCCAGTTACATTGGGAAAGATGAGGTTCCCCTGAAGGACAAATACCTGGTTGCTCCAAGAGCTGTTACTGTTCACAGATTTCTAGATTCCCTGAAAATAGCCCGGAGTGTTCATAATGAAGATTTGGCGATAGGTTTTTGTACTACGAAATTCATATATCATAGATATGGTCATATCGGAGGCTTTAACAACCCGGGAAACAAGATCTGTAGCAAAGCAAATCGTGCAAAATGGGAGGAGCACAGACATATCGCTTTCATGGTAGCCTTCTTGGGTTTGATAGTGTTTCCAAGGAAAGATGGGAATATTGATATAAGAATAGC
>MU786107.1:0-16219 GCA_026770625.1 Nicotiana glauca
ATCTGCCCCTCGGGCTCAGTATCAACCTCTCAGTACAGTATCAACCCCGCGGGCTCACTCCCAACTCACAATATACAACATCATTCTCTCGGGCTCAGCACTCATTAACATGTAACACTAGGGTATCTGGTCAACAAGGCAAGTAATAGCATGTATACCAATGATATGTGAGTGCTAAAGATCATGCCACGTAGTACAAACAGGAATGAATGCATAAATGCAATGCAATGCACATTACCGCTATGGCGCGTAGCCCGATCCATGGGTACCCTGCGCTCACTAGGGTGTGTACAGACTCCGGAGGGGCTCCTTTAGCCCAAGCGCTATAATACTACGGCGTGTAGTCCGATCCACATAACATATCACTATGGCGTGCAGTCCAATCCACATAACATATCACTGCGGCGTGCAGTCCGATCCATATAACATATCACTGCGGTGTGCAGTCCGATCCATATAATACATCACTGCGGCATGCAGTCCGATCCATGCATGTATATGCATATGCACACATAACACTCGAGGCCTGAAAGCCTCCTCACATCACTCTTCATGCCCTCACATATGGCCCTCGGCCTCAATCAGTCCAAAATAGTCAAAAAGCTCTTCGGGCGTCAGTAAAACAATAATACTCAGCTCAAACAATAGTTCAAAAATCAGTTAAAACTCCAAGTTTGAGTAAAATATAGCTGAGTTCGTGAAACAGTGATGATAGTTCATAAAGAGTTCAAATTATCGGTAATAAGCCCCAAGTATGGCAATGAGCCCAAGTCATAATGGTAACAACAAATCATTTACAATTACGCGGTAAAAACCAACAATCGGGACGGAACAAGTGACAATCCCCAATGGTGCTCTACCCCACGCTCATACCTGGCGTCCAAGTCACCACAATACAGCACTATGATGTGTAAATCCGGGGTTTCAAACCCTCAGGATATCATTCACAAGTATTACTCACCTCGAACCGGTGAAATTCCTCGCTCGCGACGCCTTTGCCCCTCAAATTGGCCTCCACGCGCATCGAATCTAACCAAAACCAGAGCGAATACATTACAATATGCTAAGGGAACAATACCCAATTGAAAACAATCGAAATATATCAAAAATCTCGAAACTAGCAAAACCCGAGCCCCAGGCCCGCTTCTCAAAAAATTACGAAATTCACATTTTTGGAATCCTCGTCTCGCCACGAGTCCGTACATATAAAATTTATCAAAATCGGAGTTCAATAGCCCCTTCAAATTAAAATTTTTTAATACAAAAAACCAAGCCCTAATTTCTCTAATTTTCACCTAGTTTTCAGAGATTTCAATGATAAATCTTCAATAAAATCACGTAATTAGCTCATAAAACTTACCTCCAATCGAATCCTAGTTGAAATACTCTTAATCCCTCGTCAAAAGCTCCCAAATATGCTCAACAATAGTGAAATATGACTTTAGCTCGCGGGGGAAATGTTATAAAACCCTTCTGTCCGCCCAACATTTTCTTCATCGCGTTCGCGACACTGGTCACGCGATCGCGAAGGCCAACAACTTTACAATTAAAAAATACACTACGCGAACGCGACATGTCCCCACGCGAACGCGATGACCAACAGCCTGATTCTACGCGAACGCGTCCTCCACTCACGCGAACGCGTATAACAAAAACTCCACTGACTCCAAATCCTCATTCGCAGACGCGGAACACCAAATGCGAACGCGAAGCACCAGGTTCCACAACTATGCGTTCGTGGAACCTCCTTCGCGAATGCGAAGGAAAAACTTCCAGGCTCCCAAAATTGCCCTATGAGTTCGTGTCCCTTACCATGCGAACGCGATGCACTAAAGTCTGCAACACCAACAACAGAAAATCTGATGTCTTTGCAAGCCAAAAAGGGTCCGTTTGAACACCCGAAATCACCCCGAGGCCCCCGGAACCCCAACCAAAAACACCAACCTACTCCAAAACATAATACGAACTTGTTCCAACCATAAAAACACGACCATTAACACAAAATCATCAAATCACGACGGATTCAAGCCTAAGTCAACTAAAACTTTCGAATCTCACATTTGATCAAAAACCCGACCAAACGACGTCAGAATTACCTGAAAATTTGCAGGCATATCCAAAATCATCTAACAAAGCTACTACAACTCTCGGAATTTCATTCTAACCCTCGGATCAAAATATCACTAATCAACCGGAAATCGCCAAAATACTAACTTCGCCAAAATAGGCTAACTTCTTCATCGGACCTCCAAAATTTCTTCCGATTGTGCTCCTAAGCCTTAAATCATCTTTCGGAGCTAACCGAACCATCAGAATTCAATTCCGAGCCCTCTAACTCATAAGTCAACATCTGGTTGACTTTTCCAACTTAAGTCTTCTTAAAAGAGACTAAGTGTCTCATTTCCAACTAAAACCAATTCAATTCTATCTGATCAACTCAAATATTGATATTGAAACATAGAACAATATGATATGGGGGAAACGAGGTGGTAACTCACGTGAAAATGGGCCGGGTCGTCACACCATGGTCTAAGTGTTTATCTGTTTTCTTTTGCTCAAATAATTAAAAAATTGGGAATTTGAGTGCATGTAAATGGTGTTTGATTTTTTACAATCGGGAGTTTCAATCTACTAAGCCAATTCTGCATTCTTCATGGCATCTACTCATTAGTAAATTAAGTTAACATAAAGGTGGAAACTATTTCTCAATTAAAACAAGTTCGGACCCCCAAGGGTTCGAATCCAGTCTCGCTAAAGTACAATTCTGATGCTCGTATCCCATTTACTATATTTAGTTTCAAATTATATCTTGGATCTTTTAGTATTGGCCTAGTGCTTTATCATTACGCCCTATAGCACTTAGTTGCTTGAATTGTGGGTTAGGAATGTCTATTTAAATGATCTCAGTCACTAGCGTTAGTAATTAATCTTAAGAGCTTAATTTGGTCACCTTATTATTTTAGTATTAAGATGCGACATGCCAAACAAAATAAAAGTGATAACTGCACGACCCTCGCTTAATTGACCTTGAATCCTTAGAACTCGGAGCGTGCCATTTAGTTGAACTTCCATGGCCCTCGCAAATTTAAAACGTATAGTTGCTTTAGGCGCATAATAATATTACATTCCTAAATTCGGGTGTGCATTTCATGCGACCCAAATCCAAATCTCAAAACATTGAATAAAATGAGTTGAGGATCCGGGTGCATTTCATGTGACGTGATCCAAAAATATATTTTTAACGACGTTCAATTTCCTTAAAATTAATTGAAAGCGGTAAACAATTAAAAATTGCACATAGGTTTAAAACTTGTTTAAAATCAGATAATAAGCCAATAATAACAGTTGAGCGACCATGCTAGAACCACGAAACTCGGGAATGCCTAACACCTTCTCCCGGGATAACAGAATTTCTTACTCGGATTTATGGTGACTTGGGACACCATAAATCTCCCAAGTGGCGACTCTGAATCTCAATAAACAAATCCTGTTTCGATTGTACTTTAATTTGAAAAACTCCCTTTATTATGCTCTTCATAGGGTGTAGTAGGAAAAAGGAGTTGTGACAATGACAGAATCAGAGGCAACAGCCTCGTATGGGTAGGTGGGGTAGCAACTAGGGCTGTAACAATAGCTTGAGAACTCTACGGGGCGCGCTATGGCCGAGATGTC
Source organism: Nicotiana glauca (assembly GCA_026770625.1). Lineage (NCBI taxonomy): Eukaryota > Viridiplantae > Streptophyta > Magnoliopsida > Solanales > Solanaceae > Nicotiana > Nicotiana glauca. The sequence goes on from MU786107.1 coordinate 3,673, forward strand.
TGTGGAGGTGCACCCCTCCCAAGTCTAGGGCAATACCTCACCACATGGCATATGTCACCACACTCAAAGCAGCCTCACGACTCACGTGGCAGTGGGAACTATGCGGTACAAGTACTACAAGACCCCTAAACACCTAAAAGTCTATGTGAAATCTGAGATGCAAACCGAGCTGGGTGACCCACAAAACCTTTACCATACCGTACTCTTCCTCCAAAATAAGGTGAATGGGTCTCCCAAATCTACGAGGTCTACTAACTCCTCTGTACTCTCCCTCCTGACCTCGTATGTCCTCTATTTCCTGGACCCACCTGTCCCCTACTCGGCGAGAGGTCCTCACCACCCGCTGAACTGGGACCACAGGTTGTGTCGCCATTACACCTGGAACCTGACCAATGGAAACTCACTACTCTGGAGTGGGGGCGGTGGGAGTCTGGGTCCCTACCCCGATCTGTGAATTAGTCAGTTCAATCTGAATTAATCATGACTGAATCAACGTACTGAACATGCTCAGGAACTGCGCAAAAGTCTCCTGAAGAGCTGGAGTAGTAGTAGCCGTAGGCGTGTCAGGTGCCTGAACTCCGGCTGGATCTATTTATAGTACCTTGGCAGCAGCTCGCGTAGGTGCTCTCGCTGGACCACGTGCGCGTCCTCAGCCTCTACCCCGGCCCCAGTGTTAGACGGCTGCAGTAGGGGGCACGGGTGCCTGATCATCTCGAGTAGCACGTGTCCTCACCATCTGTGAGAGAATACAAGGCAGAAGTTTAGGATTGTGATTTCAAAAATCTCGCACGAGAGGGAATCAAATAAAGTGAAATATTAACGGTTACATAGCCTCTCGTAGATAAGTAAAAACGTCTCCGTACCGATCAGCGATACTCTAATAAACCGGCTTGTGTTTCGTGACTCCTACGAACCTAGAGCTATGATACCAACTTGTCACGACCCCAATTCACCCTCCCTGAACATGTCGTGATGGAACCTAGTCCATACGGCTAGGTAAGCCTAACAATGTAGAAATAACATAACTTGCGGAAATAAATAATTAAAACTGAACAAACTTGAAAGAAAACTGTATATAAATACCGCTCGGCATATACAACTCAATAACGCGGAAGTCTACAATACCATCCTAAAACCCGAAAACTCACGGGAACACACCCTAACGGAAGGTAATACTCTGCTCTAACTCCAAAATGTCTAAAACAATAGTAAGAAAGGAGAGTTAACTGCTAAAGCTAGAATAAGATAGAGACTCCTAGTCTGCGAATGTGGCAGATGTAACTCAAAGTCTCTGCTAGATCTCTCCGCCTCAAGGATAATACGCCTGGGTAAAGGTACCGGGATCTGCATATGAAAAACATGCACAGAAGGGGCATGAGTACACAACAGCAGTACTCAGTAAGTGCCAAGCCTAACCTCGGTCAGGTAGTACGAGGAAGGTTAGGGCCCTACTGAGAATAAATATAATAATAAGTCTTGCAATAGTATGAAATAAATAGAAATAATGAGTAGAACTATGAAGTAAGACAGGTTATACAAGGAAAAAAATAACCTACAGAGAATAAGGTAACACGGAGTAAAATAGCTCAATATCAATACCAATAACGAGGATCTCCCAAGATACCGTCCTGTAGTCCATTTCATCAACTGTCCAAGGAGCTCCCGGGATACCTTCCCGTATTCCATCATATGAGTATATCCGAAGTATCTCCCGGGATACCGTCCCGTAGTCCAACTATCTATGTGCAGGGGGTCTACCGGAATCCGATCTGTAGCCCCAAAGTAATTGTGTAGGGGGATCTATCGGGAATCTAACTTGCAGTCCTAAATTAAATATACGGGGATGGGGGGATCTATCGGGAATCGAACCCGCAGTCCCAAAGTAAATATGCAAGGTGATCTATCAAAAATCGAACCTGTAGTCCCAAAGTAAATAAACAAGGGTGGCTACCGGAATCCCACATCCATAGTCCTAATATAAATACGTAGCCACGACGGGAAGATATTCGGAATTGGAGTACAAAAATACAAGGCAGCAGATAGTTCTAGTCGAACATGCTTCACGTAATACAACCAAAACAACTTAAGCAAATAGTTAATTTAGATCAACAAAGCATGCTTTTCTAAACTAAAATAGATTATATTTATAAGTAGAATAACGCAGGTAAGAAAGAAAACTCGGTCTAAATATTTAAATCAAAAATCGAGTTTTTAAGAATTAGCTCAAGTACGCGCTCGTCGCCTCACGACAAGGCATTCAATTACCAAATTTCATATCTTAAGGGGAAAGGTCCCCCACACAAGGTTAGAGAAGCCACTTACCTCGAACCGCCTCCAAAATCAACTCGAACTCACACTTTTGCCACGAGTATCCGACTCCAAATGGCCCAAATTTATTCAATTCAATTACATATCATAAATAACATCTCAAGCAACTGATTCTACTATATAATTAAAAGCTAAGATGAAAAATTAGGTAAAATGACCAAAATACCCCTCGGGTCAATGTCTCGGAACCAGATGTAATTAACATTTTCAGAACCCTCGTACTCTCAAGAGTCCACCCATATATAAATCTCTCAAATCGGAGTTCAGACACCCACTCAAAACTCGAAAATTTGGTCTATGAAGTTTTATCAAATTTTTTATCAAAATCTGAAATTAAAAGAAGAATTAGTGATTATATTAGTGGGTTATGAGCAAAAAGGTGTTTAGAATTGTTACCCAATCAATGCCTCCAAAAAAACCTCGAAATCTCTCCCAAATCTGGGCTCCCAAGCTTGAGTTTTGGTAAAAATGGCTAACCCTCTAGATGATTTCTTTAGAAGGCTAGGGTACTCAATGGCATCAAAGTGCAGGTGCTGTGCAGAACCAAAAGAAGAAACAATGTAGCACTTGTTCTTTACATCAAGACATGCCAAAATAGTATGGAAATTATTTATGGGACCAGCAGGGATTGCAACAGTTGGAATTTCTTTTCACCGGGCTATAATTAATTGTTGTACAACTGATGTCTTACCTCGACTACAGCCTATTCTTCAGTCTTTACCATCAGTGATAGTGTGGGAATTGTGGAAAAGAAGGAACAACTACAAACATGGAGATGCAGTCATAGTTAGTAGAGTGATTTATCAGATATCATCTACTATGCAATCCTTAGTCAGATTTAGAAAACCAAGCATGGAGAATGTACGTCATAAGTGGCCACACTTACTCAATATGATGGACAATTACACACCAGCTCTGTAATACACTAAGGTTCTGTGGGATTATCCTAGTGAAGGTTGGATAAAAGTGAACATCGATGGGGCTTCGAAGGGAAACCCAGGCAGATGTGCTATTAGCTATGCATTGAGGAATGAATAGGGGGATGTCATATTTGCTTGTGGAAAGGAAATACAGGAAGGGACTAACACAACTGCCGAAGCAAGGGCATTTCTAGAGGCAATGAGATACTGTATAGAGAATGACTATGTGCTAACCGAAGTACATACAGATTCAATGGTACTTAAGAAGGTCTTAGATGGAGAGTGGACTGTTCCATGGAATATTGCGGTGGAAGTAGAGGAGATGAAGGAGTTGATGAATAGGAGTAATGTAATAGTGTCTTATACTCTCATAGATGGTAATAGGTTAGCAGAATACCTGGCTAACTATGCACTTGATCAGGGAACAATCGAAGCTCATAATTTCTGGGAGCTAGGCACTTAATGAAGGATGATAGTGAATGATATAAATCAAAATTCCCTTATCTGTGTGTAGAAGTGTTAAGAAGATAAGAGAGGAAGGGGTAACAAGGTGGAGAAGAATAGTTGTAGTACTGGGAGGCTTGGAAAGGAAATTTGCAAGTGCAAAAGCAAGGCAGTATACACGTTATGGTCAAATCCTTGGGGAGGAGATCATAGCATATGGTTTTTACACTAACAGTTTGGTCTTTTGTGCAGGTAAAGCGATGCAATATATACTTTATTCTCTAATGACCCTCCAGTTGGTGGTATTAGTACATTCTACTCAATCCAGCGGGGGGAAGTTTAAAATAATGTATAGAATGGCAACTTCTATGGAATGCGGACCCCTTGTAGTCAATTGCTTCAGAAAGGGATCCTATTTCTCTAAGCACAACTGGAGTCAATATGCATTGTAGTCATGCCATATTAAAATATGGCCCAGATCGTATCCCAATTTAGCACTCCTGGAAAGCAAGTCAAATGACCCTAAAAAGCAAGTCATATGGTGGACATGGACAGTTATCGAGGAAAAGAAAGTCATACAAAAGTTGCCTAAGCACAATTGGCATGCTACGCTTGGGTGCTCACTGGACTTCAAGACAATTCAGGGTATTAAAAAACTACACTGGCAGCTTTGGAATTGTTTAATGCACGCATGTCTCACGCCACCATATGCATGTCTATATCCATGTGAATCTGCAGAAATAATGAATTCTTTTAATAATATCAAAGGGGGCAACTTGAGGAATTATGACAAACTGAAACAGCTGGGGAATCGTATTGCAAATCGGAACATGGGCATGAAACAAATAATACAATGCAATCATCACAAGGATACAAAACACATGGTGTTGTAAGAGACTTTTGTACGAAAAGAAGGAACTGCTGTTAAAGGTATTCATAGTTAACTGTTCACATGCAGCAAGCAACTCATAATGCTATTACACGTCTTGAGGGGATGACACGATTTCGAGAAAGGCTGACCTAGAACACACGCTAAAACAGAGCCTGGAAAAAAGATGGCGCAAAAGAAGAGGAAGGCATGCGCATGGGGACTCTGAAAATAAGACCAGTGGAAGAATTCTAAATACAGCAGAAAGCTAGAGCAAGCGGGTCACGCATGGCTGATGTTGTTTCCAGTCACGCACTTAAAAAGGAAGGAAAAATAAGACAATGTAAAGACAATGCTGTAATGAGAATTGGGACATGTAACGACCCGACCGGTCTTTTTTAGAATTCATGCCCCGGTACCCTATTAACTGCTTCCCCTAAGTTCAATTCTGCTATTTTGGTTTGATGGGACGTTCGATGTCAGGATTTAGAGTGTTTTGGGACACTTAGTCTCTAAATGGGAGCTCAAGAGTTGAAAAATGGTCCATATTCAGAATACTATGAAGACGACCTCGGAATGGAAATCTGATGGTTCCGTTAGCTCTGTTAGGTGATTTCGGGGCTGGGAGCATGTTCGGAATGTTATTTGGAGGTCTGTAGCTCATTTAGGCTTGAAATGCCAAAGTTTGAATTTTTGAAGTTTCAGGTCCGATAGTGAGTTTTTGATCCGAGGGTCGGATTTTGATTCCGGAAATTGCTGTAGCTCCGTCATGCCATTTGGGATGTATGTGCAAAATTTCAGGTCATTTGGACGTGGTTTGGTCGAGTTTTTGATTGAATGCGTGTTTTTGAAGTTTTGAAAGAACTTAGTTTTGAATTCGATGTGATTTGAAGATTTTGGTGTTAGCCGAGGTGTTTTAATAATTGGAACAAATTTGAATAATGTTATAGGGTGTATTGGTATTTTTGGTTAAGGTCCCGGGGGCCTCGGGATGAATTCGAATGGCTAAACGGAGAATTTTTGGACTTAGGAAGATTTTTGGCCTGCTGCTTCTGATATTTTAGCTTTGCGGTCTTGGAGCCGCAGAAGCGGAGCCGCAGAAGCGGAGCCGCATAAGTGGCCAGGAAGCCGCATAAGCGAAAGTGGGCATTTGGGCCAGGAACCGCAGAAGCGAAGATATTTCCGCTGAAGCGAAATCGCTTATGCGATGGGAAGACCGCATAAGCGATTTGTCGGGGTTTGAAGGAGACCGCAGAAGCGGTTGGTCTTTCCGCAAAAGCGGGACCGCAGAAGCGGTCCCTGGACCATAGAAGCGGAAAATGGTCTAGGCAGATTGTTTAAGTTTTGGAAATGGGACTTCGTTCCCATTTCCCATTTTTATCGCTTTGGAGCTCGGTTTGGGCGATTTTTGGACAGATTTTCTTGGAGAAAAATGGGGTAATTGTTCTTAACCTAATTTTGGTTGTATAACTCGAATCTATATCAAGTGTTAGTGTTTAATCTGAGGATTTTTGTTGAAAAACGGTAGAAACCCCTCTTGGATAGAATCACTATTTTGAAGGTCGAAATGATATGGGAATTTTGTAATTTTGGTATGGTTAGACTCGTGAGAGTACGAGGGTTCTGAAAATGTGAAAATTATTCGATTCCGAGACGTTAGATGGAGGGGCATTTTGGTTGTTTTATCTATTTTCGCACCCTAGCTCTAAATTTTATAGTGGAATCAGTTGTTTGTAATATTATTTACAATGTGTGATTTAATTGACTAGATTTAGGCCATTTGAAGTCGATAACTCGTGGAAAGGACGTATTTGCTAATTGATGTTAGCTGGTTCGAGGTAAGTATCTTGCCTAACCTTGTGTGGGGGACTTCCCCTTAGGATTTGAGTCTTCTTTGTTGATTGTATTCCTTGTACGCGAGGTGATGAGTGCGTGGTCAGATTTATTTGTGGTAAATTGATCCTTTAGGCTCTTAGATCTTTGTAATCACCAAATATGAAGTTGTACTTGAAGCCTATTACTTGTGTTAGACTAGGAAAACATGTCTACCTGATATAATTACCTAATTGCTAAGTTGTTTAATCGTACTACGTGAAGCATGCTAGGCTAGTTCTATCTGCCAATCCGTCTTTCATATTTATCCCTTGGTTTGTTTCTGGCTGTGACTGCACTTTTATTTTGGGACTGCGGGTTCAAATTCCCGGGAGATCCATTGGACAGTTGAGGAGAGGGCTACAGGGCTGTATCTTGGGAGACCCTTATTGGTATTGAGATTTAGTGGTGTTTGCCCTGTGTTTCTGTTTTATCCTGGTAGTTGTTATTGCTTCGTTGATTTGCATTATTACACTGCTGCATTTATCATTCTTGTTAGATTTCCACCCTGTTAAATTGTTGCTATTGTGATGCACGAGGTTTCTATCGTGCGGTTATTTATATTGTGATGCACGAGGTTTCTGCCGTGCGGTTGTTGTTGAAAGGTTGCACGAGGTCTTTGCCGTGATATTGTTGTTATTGATGTTTGCACATGCGGCATAATAAGGTGGGATATGTTATATGCTTATATGTGGGTTGCGCATGCGGCGGAATAAGGTGGGACATTGTTATTCACGTGTGGCGAAATAAGGCGGTGCTATTATATTATTTATTGCACATGTGGCAAAATAAGGTGGGCTATGTCAGGGATTGATTGTATAGAGTTGTGACGGCCTATCGAGGCATTCCTATTTGTTTTTTTATTGTGATTGTGGATTGTTTATCTGTATGAACGTTACCGGTTGGGAGTTGTGAGGGAACATCATACGTGCGGTCCGTCCTCCTTTTTCATGTTTGTTGGTTGATAGAATTTGTGTTAGAAACATTTGTAGAAGCATAAATGTAGCTGAGTACTCCTATTAGAGTTGAATTCCTCCTGACTTTTCTAAGGGTGGTGGTACGCCTCGCTTATCCATTATATTTGGGAGAGTGGCCCTAGTTAGCTAGTTAGTTGTCGGTATGACCATGAGATTGATGGGCCACAGGATGCCAATTGTTAGATTTCAGATGCTAGGTCTTTGCGAATTGTGGTTAGTCAGAGACTTGGTGAAATTGTGGAAAGAATGGGACAAGACCTTCTGTGAGCGTCATTGTAAGATAGGAATTATTTACTTGTTTCTTTTCTTTGCTGTGTTGTGACCTTAGGATTTGGGTTGTGATTTTGCCATCGTTTTATATCATCATTTTTTATGTTCTTGTTGTTAATTGTTGTATTTACCCCTTATTGTGAATTATAGCATTTCTGGTCGTTCACAAATTCTTTAAATATTCATGTCATTACCATTGTTCCTATGATTATACTGTTTATCGACCGGTAGGTGCCTTGACTGTTCCTCGTCACTACTCTATCGAGGTTAGTCTTGGTACTTACTGGGCACCGCCATGGTGTGCTTATACTACTCTTCTGCACATTTTTGTTGTGCAGATACAGGTACTCCCGTTTAGTTCTGTCAGCCTTGGAAGGAGGCGTATTGGTAGAGACTTTAAGGTATATCTGCTACGTTCGCAGACCGAGGAGTCCCTTTCCAGGTTTTTTGTAATAAGTATAGTTTCTTCCAGTATTTTATCCTCTATATAGATATTTTTGAGTCAGAGCCTCTTATATATCCCTTAGCTTGTGATTTGTAAGTTTTCGGGTTTTGGAAAGTTTTGTTAGCTTGAGGATTGTTGTGGTATGTGGCGAGCGGCACCTTAAACCCTGTTTATTTTACCAGTTCAGTTTTATTTATTTGCTTCTAAAATTTTTTGATTTATCTTCCACATTGTTAGGCTTACCTAGTCATAGGGACTAGGTGCCATTACAACATGTTGATGGAGGGTGAACTGGGGTCGTGATAAGATGGTATCAGAGCACTAGGTTCATAGCAGTCACAGATCACAAGCCAGTTTATTAGAGTCTCGTGGATCGGTACGGAGACGTCTGTACTTATCTGCGAGAGGCTATGTAACTGTTAGGAAAGTTTCACTTCATTTGATTTCCCTGTCGTGCGAGATTTTGACATCCGCAATCCTAAACCTCTGTCTTCTACTCTCTCATAGATGGTGAGGACACGTACTACTCGAGGCGATCAGGCACCCACGCCCCCTGCTGTAGCTGTCAGAGGTCAGGGTAGGGGTAGAGTTTGAGGACGCACACGAGGTGCAGCAAGAGCGCCTGCGCGAGCTGTCGCCGAGGTACCACCAGCAGATCCAGCCGGAGTCCAGGCACCTGACACGCCCACTGCTACTACTACCCCAGCCATTGAGGATACTTTGGCACAGTTCATGAGTATATACACCACTTTGGTTCAGGTAGGATTGCTTCTCCTTGCTGCAGCCACATCCCAGGCCGGGGGAGGAGCAAAGACTCCAGCAGCCTGCACTCCTGAGCAGCAAGCGCATGTTGAGTAGGTTCCAGAGATTATTCCTGTGCTACCTGCGGCACCAGTTCAGCCTGAGGGCATGGCAGCGGCTTCCAAGCAGGAGCAGATGAGACTAGAGAGGTTCAAGAAGTATGATCCTACGGTGTTCAGTGGATTAGCATCAGACGATGCCTTGGGGTTTCTTGATGAGCGTTATCGTATTCTCCATACTATGGGTATCTCTGGATCGAGCGGGGTTTCCTTCACTACTTTTCATCTTCTTGGAGCCGCCTATGATCGGTGGCGTACCTATGAGTTAGACAATCCAGACGAGGCAGCTTCACTGACTTGGACTCAGTTTTCACACATGTTCCTGAGAGAGTTTGTTCCTCGGAGCCTCAAGGATGCATGGCGCGCGGAATTTGAGCATTTGCACCAAGGTGCTATGACCGTCTCGGAGCATGCTGTCTGTTACACTAGTTTGGCTAGACATGCCTCAGCGTTGGTTTCTACTGTTTGCGAGAAGATTCGCCGGTTCATTGAGGGGCTTATTCCTAGCATCAGGTCCAGCATGGCCCGTGAGTGGGAGATAATATTCCATATCAGTAGGTGGTGAACATTGCTAGGAGAATAGAGGGTATGCATGCTAGAGAGAGAGAGGGCAGGCAGGGTCAGGAGAGAGAGAGCAGACGAGATCAAGAGGTAGAGCTTGAGGAGGCGAGGATTCCTCGTATACCGAGGAGATATAAGGTCCTTATTTTGGAGGCAGGGTGCGTCATGGTAGAAGTTTTGAGGGCCAGCCAATTCAGTTCGCATTTCAGACTCAGCATGGTAACTCAGGTGATCATGGGTCTCGGAGTACCCGTACCGCACAGTTCCCACCGCCTCGTCAGTAGAGGGGGTATTTTGAGTGTGGAGATACTAGCCACATGGTGAGAGATTGTCCCAGACTTCGAACCGGTGTCCCAGTGAGGTATTCAGGCAGGTAGAGGGTGCACAAGAGGGGGAGGCCTGGCTCGTTGATATGTTCCATATGGTAGGCTTGAGGCCGGTGCGCCGGTTGAATGACATTCAGGTACGGATTTGGTTTATTGTTGAGAGGAACTATCTGTAGCCCATCACAGTTCAACCTATCAGGGTGAGTTCCTTGTTTGTTGTTCCATTTATGGAAGAGCTTCATGATTTGCACTATATTTGCGTGATTATCCTGTTGGGAGGTTCTATGAGTGATAGCCGTGTCTATTGTCTGTTTCTAACTGTTGTCGAGAGCTACGAGGCTAGTAGTAAATTCCTGTTGTTTGTTTTGGTATATTTGATGTCACTTTTGAGTATTCTTGCTTACGAGCTGTGATTTTCTATGCTCCACCGGTGTGGGAGCCAGAGTGTGTTGTAAATTATAGACATGATTGATCCAGTGAGAGTTTCTAGAGGGGTTAGTATGAGCCCTACTTGTGATTCAGTGATTGAGGGCGGAACCCTCGTGACTTCAGGTGTTTTGATATGTGAGACCGGGCTGTGTGCTACGGTGAGAGTTGTATCAATATAAGATCTTTGTGAGTCTTTTACATGGTTTCATTCTTTCTTGATAGATGTTGTTGATGAATTGTGTTTTAGAAGAATTTGTGCCAGTTTGATTTGCTTGTTAGTTCCCTTATGTGTTTCTTTTCTCATACTCAGTCATTTCCGTTTTATGCTTCTTGAGTTTAGCTTGTGGGGTGTGTACCCATTGGTGTTTGCTGAGATTTGGTTAATCGGGTGTTCTGTCATGTGGTTTTCGTTGTTATTGTATCATCACAGTGTTGTGGAAGTTTGAAAGGAGTTCCTATCGGATACGAGGCTTATGACCGGTACGGATTTGATCTCAGGAGGGTATTGCTACCAGAAATGTGATTGTGGGCTTATGTATGGGGAGTCATGTTGTGTGGTTGTACTCTGTGTGTGTTGACTTGTATTGAAATGGTTGGTTGATACTGATAACGGACATAGATTTAGGATCGGGTCTTTTGGAAATGGATGGAAGGTGAGAATTCTGGCTTGATGGCTTACTGGTATTTCTAGGAAGGTTAAATTTCAGTTGAGATGGTGTCGTCATGCTTATGAGGATTAGGGTGACGTGGGATCACCCGCGGGTGTATGTGGGAAGTGTGCACTAAGTGACATGAAGACCTCGGGTATGTTCTCTATACTCGTTCGAGGACGAACAAATGATTAAGTGTGGGAGGATGTAACGACCCGACCGGTCGTTTTTAGAATTCATGCCCCGATCCCCTATTAACTGCTTCCCCTAAGTTCAATTCTGCTATTTTGGTTTGCTGGGACATTCGGTGTCAGGATTTAGAGTGTTTTGGGACACTTAGTCTCTAAATGGGAGCTTAAGAGTTGAAAAATGGTCCGTATTTGGAACAGTGTGAAGACGACCTCGGAATGGAAATCCGATAGTTCTGTTAGCTCCGTTAGGTGATTTTGGGGTTGGGAGCATGTTCGGAATGTTATTTGGAGGTCCATAGCTCATTTAGGCTTGAAATGCCGAAGTTTGAATTTTTGAAGTTTTCGGTCCGATAGTGAGTTTTTGATCCGAGGGTCGGATTTGGATTTCGGAAATTGCTGTAGCTCCGTCATGCCATTTGGGATGTGTGTGCAAAATTTCAGGTCATTTGGACGTGGTTTGGTCGAGTTTTTGATCGAATGCGTGTTTTTGAAGTTTTGGAAGAACTTAGTTTTGAATTCGATGTGATTTGAAGATTTTGATGTTAGCCGAGGTGTTTTAATAATTGGAACAAGTATTGGTATTTTTGGTTAAGGTCCCAGGGGCCTCGGGATGAATTCGGATGGCTAAACGGAGAATTTTTGGACTTAGGAAGATTTTTGCCCTGCTGCTTCTGATATTTTCGCTTTTGCGGTCTTGGAGCCGTAGAAGTGGAGCCGCATAAGCGAAAGTGGACATTTGGGCTAGGAACTGCAGAAGCGAAGATTTTTCCGCTGAAGCGAAATCGCTTCTACGATGGGAAGACTGCATAAGCGGTTTGTCGGGGTTTGAAGGAGACCGTAGAAGAGATTGGTCTTTCCGCAAAAGCGTGAACCGCTGCCGCAGAAGCGAAAAATGGTCTGGGTAGAATGTTTAAGTTTTGGAAATGGGACTTTGTTCCCATTTCCCGTTTTTATCGATTTGGAGCTCGGTGTGGGCGATTTTTGGACAGATTTCTGGAGAACAACTGGGTAGGTGTTCTTAACCCAATTTTGGTTGTATAACTCGAATCTATATCAAGTGTTGGTGTTTAATCTGACGATTTTTGTTGAAAAAGTGTAGAAACCCCTCTTGGATAGAATCACTAATTTGAAGGTCGAAATGATATGGGAATTTTGTAATTTTGGTATGGTTAGACTCGTGAGAGTACGAGGGTTCTGAAAATGTGAAAATTATTCGATTCCGAGACGTTGGATGGAGGGGCATTTTGGTCATTTTATCTATTTTCGCGCCCTAGCTCTAAATTTTATAGTGGAATCAGTTGTTTGCAATATTATTTACAATGTGTGATTTAATTGACTAGATTTGGGCCATTTGGAGTCGAGAACTCGTGGCAAGGACGTATTTGCTAGTTGATGTTAGCCGGTTC
>MU786107.1:16416-79899 GCA_026770625.1 Nicotiana glauca
ATTCCTTGCACGCGAGGTGACGAGTGCGTGTTCGGATTTATTTGTGGTAAATTGATCCATTAGGCTCTTAGATCCTTGTAATCACCGAATATGAAGTTGTACTTGAAGCTTATTACTTGTGTTAGACTAGGAAAACATGTCTACCTGATATAATTGCCTAATTGCTAAGTTGTTTAATCGTACTACGTAAATCATGCTAGGCTAGTTCTATCTGGCTGTGACTGCACTTTTATTTTGGGACTACGGGTTCAAATTCCCAGGAGATCCATTGGACAGTTGAGGAGAGGGCTACAGGACGGTATCTTGGGAGACCCACATTGATATTGGGATTTAGTGGTGTTTGCCCTGTGTTTCTGTTTTATCCTGGTAGTTGTTATTTATTCGTTGATTTGCATTATTACACTGTTGCATTTATCATTCTTGTTAGATTTCCACCCTGTTAAATTGTTGCTATTGTGATGCACGAGGTTTCTGCCATGCGGTTGTGGATATTGTGATGCACGAGGTTTCTGCCGTGCGATTGTTGATATTGTGATGCACGAGGTTTCTGCCGTGCGATTGTTGATATTGTGATGCACGAGGTTTCTGCCGTGCGGTTGTTGTTGAAAGGTAGCACGAGGTCTTTGCCGTGATATTGTTGTTATTGATGTTTGCACATGCGGCGTAATAATGCGGGATATGTTATATGCTTATATGTGGGTTGCGCATGTGGCGAAATAAGGTGGGCTATGTCAGGGATTGATTGTATAGAGTTGTGACGGCCTGTTGAGGCATTCCTATTTGTTTTTCTATTGTGATTGTGGATTGCTTATCTGTATGAACGTTACCGGTTGGGAGTTGTGAGGGAACATCGTAAGTGCAGTCCGTCCTCCTTTTTCATGTTTGTTGGTTGATAGAATTTGTGTTAGAAACATTTGTAGAAGCATACACGTAGCTGAGTACTCGTACTAGAGGTGAATTCCTCCTGACTTTTCTAAGGGTGGTGGTACGCCTCGCTTATCCATTATATTTGGGAGAGTGGCCCTAGTTAGCTAGTTAGTTGTCGGTATGAACATGAGATTGATGGAGCACAGGATGCTAATTGTTAGATTTGAGATGCTAGGTCTTTGCGAATTGTGGTTAGTCAGAGACTTGGTGAAATTGTGGAAAGAATGGGATAAGACCTTCAGTGAGCGTTATTGTAAGATAGGAATTATGTACTTGTTTCTTTTCTTTGCTGTGTTGTGACCTTAGGATTTGGGTTGTGATTTTGCCGTCGTTTTGTATCATCATTTTTTTTATGTTCTTGTTGTTAATTGTTGTATTTACCCCTTATTGTGAATTATAGCATTTTTGTTCGTTCACACATTCTTTACATATTCATGTCATTACCATTGTTCCTATGATTATACTGTTTATCGACCGGTAGGTGCCTTGACTGTTCCTCGTCACTACTCCATCGAGGTTAGTCTTGGTACTTACTGGGCACCGCCGTGGTGTGCTCATACTACTCTTCTGCATATTTTTGTTGTGCAGATACAGGTACTCCCGTTCAGTTCTGTCAGCCTTGGAAGGAGGCGTATTGGTAGAGACATCAAGGTATATCTGATATGTCCGCAGACCGAGGAGTCCCTTTCCAGCTTTTCTGTAATAAGTATAGTTTCTTCCAGTATTTTCTCCTTTGTATAGATATTTTTGAGTCAGAGCCTCTTATGTATCCCTTAGCTTGTGATTTGGGAGTTTCCGGGTTTTGGGAAGTTTTGTTAGCTTGAGGATTGTTGTGGTATGTGCCGAGCGGCCCTTAAACCCTGTTTATTTTACCAGTTCAGTTTTATTTATTTGCTTCCGAAATTTTTTGGTTTATCTTCCGCATTGTTAGGCTTACCTAGTCATAGGGACTAGGTGCCATCATGACATGTTCATGGAGGGTGAACTGGGGTCGTGACAAGACACTAATTTTCGAGTTTGGAAAAGCTACGCATGCAACATCTGCTCAACAATACCCCTCAACTATTCTATCGAGCAATGAAGGACACATGAATTACGTAAAAAGATGAGAATGGGAAAGCGAGATGGTTTAAGAGTCAAGATGAAAAAGCAGCTACTGAAACAATGCATAAACAAAGGAAATAGGCAATTGCGATATGATTTTAAGCTATGGAATGAAGCATGGGTGCAACAACATAGGAACATGAGTGATACGAAGAGCTGGAGATTTAGATGTGCGTGTTTGCTGACAAAGATGCGACCAACAAAATGCCAAAGATGTTGCACGAGGATTTCACGCCTGGAACATTATGCAAATATATGGTATCAAGACTTGGGAACATCGATACTCAAGGTCCAACAAAGACAAGCACGCCTGGAGTTTTAATATTATATAAATGCTTGGGATAGAGGAGTCATCGATGAATTCTACATAATTATCTCAATTCGACGACAAGCACACATGACTGCCTTGTCCTTTATCACGCGATGAAGGCAAAGCATGAAAGCTATTGTTGCAAAACATGGAAATGGGCAGTAATTTAATACAAGAAGAGGCGACAAATGCAAACAAATAATTTCAATCCCGAACTGGACATTATGGACTGGAGATACAATGTGGACATGGACTCACTTGGGCTAATTTTAACAGTTCCAAAGTTTAGTAGGCATAATATGATATCAATTTGAGTTTCATGCTAAATCTTGATAGTACGGTACATTAGAGTGCAAAGTTTATTTCCTTCATGGTAGGAAGACAATGAAAATTTCCTCAATGTTGTTTGATCGTTTAATTATTATTAATTAAAACTAGCCCTAGGCACTTGCCTAATGGATTCCCAAAAAACAAGAAACGTTTTTACAGCCCAGGTATTTAATGAATCGCAAACGCAGAAGAAGTCACCCGTTCGCGAAGAAGGAAATTGAAGGATGCTAAATTGTGGTTTGCGAACGCGGAAGCAGGCTTGCGAATGCGAAAGAGGAAAATATGGTGGCCCAGGATTTACTCTTTTTGAAAACAAAGGGTGGACCTTGCAAAGGTACGCGAACGCGAGGTTGGATATGCGAACGCGAAGGAGGAAAAGACAGGGCTTCGCGAACGCGGGGTCACTGAATGCGAACGTGAAGAAGAAATTGGTCCTCCGCCAATATTACTCGACTCGAACGAGTGGAGGAGGACGCGATCGCAAAGAGGAAAAGGGGTCTGCAACAGCTGAAGGATTTTTCTGCAATTTCACACAACTCCAAAATGCTCCGTTGAGCATCCGAAACACACCCGAGGCCCCTGGGACCTCCACCAAACTTATGGAAATATCCCATAACATCATTCAAACTTGTAAAAATCCTTAAAACACCTAAAACAATGTCGAAAACTCGAATTAATCAAAGATTTAAGCCTAAGAACTTCAAATTCTCTCAAAACATGCTTCCGATCAAAAACCTAACTAAACCACGTCCGAATGACCTGAAACTTTACACACACATCCCAAAAGACATCACGGAGCTACTACAACTTTCGGAATTGTATTCCGACCCTCGGTTCGAAATCTCACTATCAAACCAAAAACTTCAAAAATTCAAACTTCGGTATTTCAAGCCTAAATTAGCTACGGACCTCCAAAACACATTCAAAACATGATCCCAACCCTGAAATCACCTAACGAAGCTAACGAAACCATAGGATTTCCATTCTGAGGCCGTCTTTACACTGATCCAACTACAAGCAACTTTCCAACACTTAAGCTCTCATTTAAGGACTAAGTGTCCCAAAACTTTCAGAAACTCAAAAGCGGACATCCCAGCAATTTGATTTAGTAGGAATAAAAATGGGGAAAGCAATTAATAGGGGATCGAGGCATAATTTCTTAAGACGATCGTCCAGGTCGTCACACCCAGCCGACTGGATTTGTGTCTGGTTCTTCCTTATCGGTTCGACCTCCAACACAGGGCTTTCAGCAGTCAGTAGTTCTTGGTAGAGGTAGAGGTGGGGTGCCAAGTTTGAGTGGTGCTCAATATCGAACCTATGGTCTAGCAGGTCGACAGTATCTCGAGTTGTCTCCAGATGTTGTTACAGGTATATTTTCTTTATTTTCTTATGATGTATATGCGCTGATTCATTCGGGATCTACATTATCATATGTTACACCTTTTGTGGCTAATAAGTTTGGCGTTGAGCCTGAATTGATAAGTAAACCCCTTGCGGTATCTGCTCTGATAGGAGATTCTGTGATTGCTAGAAGGGTATATAGAGGTTGGATTGTGATTATTTGTAGTTGTCAAACCTCGGCAACTTTATTTGAGTCAGAAATGGTTAATTTCGATGTGATAATGGGAATGGACTGGTTGGCCTCATGCAATGCAAATGTTGACTGTCATATGAAGATAGTTAGGTTTCAATTTCCTAGTGAACCCATCATTGAATGGAAGGGGAATATTGCTACACTGAAAGGTAGGTTTATTTTCTATCTTAAGGCAAGGAAATTGATCTCAAAAGGTTACATTTATCATCTCATTCGCATTAGGGATGCAGAGGTGAAGCCGCCTACTCTACAATCAATCCCTGTTGTCAATGAATTTCCAGATGTTTTCCCAGATGATCTCCCAAGCCTTCCTCCTGAAAGGGATATTGAGTTTAGCATTGAAGTGTTGCCTAACACTCAACCGATCTCTATCCCTCCATACAAAATGGCCCCGGCATAGTTCCGAGAGTTGAAGGCGTAGTTGAAAGACTTGCTGGATAAGGGCTTTATTAGGCCTAGCACATCACCTTGGGTGCGCCAGTCCTATTCGTGCGAAAGAAAGATTGGTCGTTACGGATGTGTATCGACTATCGAGAGTTGAATAAGTTTACTATAAAGAATAAGTATCCACTTGCAAGGATCGACAAACTGTTTAACCAACTCCAGGGTGCCAATTATTTCTCCAAGATTGACTTATGTACGGGTATCATCAAGTGAGGGTAAAGGAGAAGGATATCCAAAGATGGCCTTCTGGACAAGATGTGGTCTCTTTGAGTTCTTGGTGATGTAGTTCGGGCTAAAAAATGCCCCAGCAAATTTTATGGATCTCGTGAATACTGTATTCAGGACCTATCTTGATGTGTTCGTGATCGTATTCATTGATAACATTCTAGTGTATTCTCGTTCGGAGGCAGAACATGCGGGCCACTTACAGATAGTATAATAGATTCTTCAAGATCGTAAGTTATATGCTAAGCTCTCTAAATGTGAATTCTGGCTTAACTCAGTAGCATTTCTTGGCCATGTGATATCTGACGAGGGTATTAGTGTCGACACTCAAATGATCGATATAGTAAAGAATTAGCCGAGACCTACAAGACAATCAGAAGTTCACAGCTTCCTGAGGCGATTTGTAAAAGGGTTTTGTTTTATATCGGCACCATTGACTAAGTTAACACAGAAAGCTACTAAGTTCTAGTAGTCTGACACTTGTGAACGTAGTTTTTAAGAGCTATAGAATCGATTGACATCTGCCCCAGTTCTCACTCTCCCAGAAGGAATAGAAGGTTTTGTGGTATATTGTGATGCCTCAGGTATAGGTTTGGGGTGCATATTGATGCAGCGCGGGAAGGTAATTGCTTATTCATCAAGACAATTGAAGAAGCATGAAAAGAATTATACAACACATGATTTAGAATTGGCTGCAGTAATATATTCTTCGAAGATATGGCGGTACTACTTATACGCCGTCCATGTTGACATCTACACATATCACAAGAGTTTACAATACATCTTCAAGCAGAAAGAGTTGAATTTAAGGAAGCGTAGGTGGCTTGAATTACTGTAAGACTACTACATCAACATATTGTATCATCTCGGTAAAGCCAATGTTGTGGCACACGCTCTTAGCCGCAAGTAAATGGGAAGCTTAGTGCACATTTAGGCAGGCAGATAGGGTTGACTAAAGAGCTTGATCAACTAGCCAATATGAGAATCAAATTTTTAGACTCTGATAACGGAGTTGTTACTATACATAATACATCTGAATCATTTTTGGTAGCCGAGGTAAAAGCACGGCAATATGAAGATCCTATCTTAGTACGATTGAGAGAGGGCATTAAGCAGTGTAAAATTATGGCTTTTGAGATCGGAAGAGAAGGGGCACTGAGATACCGCGACCGATTATGTGTGCCTAATATGGCAGGGTTGCGAGAAAAATTATGAATGAGATTCATCAATCCCAATATTCCATCCATCCCTGCTCAACAAAGATGTATCGTGATGTCAAGGAGCAGTATTGGTAGGATATAATGAAGAAGTCCATTGCAGAATTTATAGCCCAGTGTCCCAATTGTCAACAAGTAAAGATAAAACATTAGAAACCCATTAGATTGCTTCAGAATATAGAGATTCCGACCAGGAAATGGGATGTGATTAATATGGACTTCATTATTAAATTACCTCGCTCTTATCATAAGTTTGACTCCATCTAGGTTATGATTGATCGACTTACAAAATGTACCCATTTTCTACCAGTTAAGACTACTTACACGGTTGAAGATTATGCGACATTGTATATCAAAGAGATTGTTAGGCTTTATGGAGTGCCATTATCTATTATATCATACCGAGGAGCTCAATTTATGGATAACTTTTGGAGGTATTTTAAGAAGGTTTTAGGCACACAAGTGAATATCAGCACTACATTTCATCCGCAGACTTATGGACAGGTTGGAAGTACCATTCAGACACTTGAAGATATGCTACGAGCATGTGTTCTAGCTTTTAAGGGGAATTGGGATGACCATCTTCCACTCATAGAATTTTCCTACAATAATAACTACCATTCCAGTATTAAAATGGCCCTATATGAGGCAATATACGGGAGGAGATGTATATCACTAGTTGGATGGTCGAAGTAGGTGAAACAAAATTATATCGGCCAGATTTGATTCACCAAGCCATTGAGAAGGTGAAAGTGATACAGGAGCTATTGAGGATGGCACAAAGCAGGCCAAAGTCTTATTCTAATGTCTGATGTCGTGATATGGAGTTTGAGTTTGGTGACTGGGTTTTCCTGATGATCTCGCCGATGAAGGGTGTTATGCATTTTTGGATGAAGGGTAAGCTATGTCCACGGTATAATGGTTCGTACAAAATTCTTTAACGAATTAGAAAAGTTGCTTATGAGTTAGAATTGCTTGCCGAATTGGAATATGTCCATCCGGTATTCCATGTATCTATGTTGAGCAAATGTATTAAAGATCCTTCTAGAGTTGTACCTATCAATTTCGTACAAGTTACAAAGGATCTATGGTATGATAAAGTGCTAGTGGCTATATTAGATCAACAAGTTCGCAAGCTGAGAACAAAAGATGTTGCTTCTGTCAACGTATTGTAGAGGAACAAGATATGGAATAAATGACATAGGAAGCAAAAGAAGAGATGATGTCTAAATACCCTTACCTATTTTAGAATGAAGAGAACAAGGATGCTGGTGGAACGCAGGATACATTAGAAGGTGAAACAGCTCTATGAGGTAATCAATAACTTGAGAATTGTCTTCCTTAATACAAAATAGTGATATACAGATAATGTACATATCCATAATGCATTGTGTATCCTTGTGAGGCCATACGTTGAAATTAATTGCTTGCAAGCTTTGCTAGTGACCATTTTATAGGGGAAAATTGATCAGAAATTACTACTTGAATCCATGATGATTTGGACTCCCCATAAACCCTTACATTCGAGGATGTATTTTCTTAAGGGGGAAGGGTGTTACAACCTATATTCATGTACGACAGTTCATGCTATAAGGTAGTTACATAAATCCATCAAGAGATTATCTTTAAGATGATAAAAAGTTAATACTATTGGTCTTAAATGATACAAAGGTGTATAAGGGTGGTTAACAAGTATTAGAAGTTAAATGAATCAAGGATGTTGCCAGCCATATTTTTGGGTAAACCTAGAGTTGCTTAATGCACTTAAGAGATCACGTTTTAAGGTATTTGAATCATATAATATCCGTATCATAAGTCTTGAAGTCAAAAGAGTTATGAAACAAAGGTCGACAAAAGTTGTCGCAACTTAGATTCATAATTTTACTGAAATATTAGGTCAAATGTTACTAAGATTTTCTACACATTTACAAGAAATTACTGGGTGAATTAAATATATATGAGTCTAATTTCTAACGCATTAAAACGTTCATCGATATGACATCATAGTAGAGAGAAATAGCCATTTTTGCAAGACTGCACAAGCTGATAGGTGACAATTAGGTGCGTCAGCTACGTCGTTAAATGATAGCCCAAAAATATGAAATCATTGGACGACCAAAGATCCCATTTAAAGGGTTATATCTTGAAATATAACCCTCATTATATATCACAAATAACCAGACCTAAACCCATGCAAACTTCCTCCCAAAAATTATCTACAAACCCTAATCGATTTTCCCTCTCTTTCAAGTTCTAATTGGGGCTAAAACCTAGAGTTTAAAGAACCAAGGGAAGGGCTGAGTTATCCAACAAGTGTTGATACCCAACTTTTTCCCTATGTATATTTCGTATGCAAAATACTTTCAAAAATATCATATGTAAGCATTTATATGCATATCCAAGTGTTTCCCTATTTTTCCTTAATATAAAAGATTTTTAAATCAATTTATCCCCCTATTTTATCCATAACAATCCAATATTTTTTTCTAAAATTATTAGTCTTGATGATTTATTTATTGGATCTTTACCTTTATGCTAAAATATAGTTAAGGTGTTTTTTGCATATTTTTACAAAATTATTTAATATTTTTAAGGCTAAAATTGTATAATTGGAATATTTGTCCCTTTTTAGATTTAACTTTGTTGTATATAAACAAAATTAGTTCTGGTATTTTTAAATAATTATTTATGTACTATAAATTATTTTAGTGCCATTAATTTATTTTCAAAAATTATTTCATCATTTTTTATAAATCAAATAGGAAAAATTAGCTATTTAAATGTTAGCCCCATTTTATTTCGACTGTAGCCTAAATTGGACCCCATTTTGAATCGCAATTACCCTGTCCCAATTCCTATTAAACTCCGACACAATTTTGATTTAATCCGACCCAAACCCATCTTCATCACCCGTTCATTTACCCGATCAATCCAAGTCGTTGATCCTTCTTGATCAACGACCAGAAATCCCCCTTAACTAAATTAATCCTAAACGACCCCCTAAACCCTACCATTTCATACCATACGCCGCCTCTGAATTCCCCTCCTCTCTTAATTCCTCTCTACAACAACCCCAAATCCTAGCTGCCTCCACCTTAATCTACCCTAATCCTTGATTCTACGGGATCATCTAAGACCTGTATCAGCCTCCCTATGGCTTCTACGGGTTGCTGCTGTGGTCTCATGATGAGATTATGAAGGGGTTTGGTCCAGTCTTTGTACGATGACCTTTCTACGGTCATGTTTGACTTTTTTGCGGCCAGCCATGGCCATTCGAGTCAGACCTTTGACTCTCCTATTTAGATCGATGGCTTTCGATGCCTTTCTCGTCTATTGGGGTTCTTCTGAAACCTTAATCTCTACAAGCTTTTCGACTTCTTTCAGGTTCACTTTAGATACATGCTTGCTATGTGTTTTTAAATGCCTTCTCTAGGTCACTTTGATATTGCTTTAAAAAAAAAGACTCTACATCTTTTTTCGATTAAGGTTTTCCCTCAAGTTCTTCTTTTCAAAATCTTTTCTGATTTTAACATGATAAAAACCCTAATTTCTTTTGGGGTTTCTAAGACTATTTGTTAGTGTTTTTTTGATTTACTTGTTTATCATCTCTAGACTCGATTGGTGTTGAAAAAATTTCTTTGGGTTCATTCGAGTTTCTGAGACTATTTGCTAAATATTGTCTGATTTGTTTGTTTATCATCCTTAAACTCGATTAATGTTGAAAACCCTAATCTTTTTTGGGTTCATTAGAGTTTCTGAAGTTGTTTGCTAAGTGTTTATGTAATCTATTTGTTCATCATCTTTAAAGTCGATCGATGTTGAAACCCTTAGCTTCTTTTAGGTCTATTCGAGTTTCTAAACTGCTTGTTCAAACTTATTTGTTTATCATCTTTTAAACTTGAATATTGTTGAAGAAAACATATGTTTTTGAGTTGAAACTACTCGTTTGAATGCCTGACTTGATTTTGAGTTCCTTGTTTTAGCATCTTTTTCCCTTATATGGTTCCTATGATTCTGGGTTCTTATTATCTTTAAAACTGGACTATGCTGTGAGACCCTTTGCATGCTCCTAACACTCTATTTTTCTTACTACTGATTCAATGAGACCTGACCTACTTGACTATCATGCTTTGAATATTTGTTATTTACTGACTTTTGTACTACTATTGCATGTTGTTTCTTTTGCCAATAGCATGGCCTCACATGTCTTTTGTTTGTGCATTCTATTTATATGCTGGGGTTCCTTCTTTGGCTCAATTTTGGGACTGATTTAAAAATTTCCCTTTTTGTGAACTCTAATTTTACTCGCCTGTTAAACTGATTGATCCCTTTCCTTATTTCCTTGCTGGATCTTTTTCCCATAAAAACAAGTGTATCTCGTACTTTGACTGGATTGTGTACTTAATGTTTTGCTACTTTCTTTAATGGTAATAATCAGTCTGCCTACAATATGATCTTTCTTTCCTTCTTTTGAACCTGTTAGCCCCGTTAAACAAGTAATTCCTCAATTAAAGGGGAATCACTCGGTTGATTGATTCTAATTGTTGATTACTTCCATATTTGCATTGAACTTTATTTATTGCCTTATTTCTCACATGTTTTCAAAGTTATAAATACCCACCTCCGCTTCTTGCAAACACACGAACACAAGGCATAATAACACTTGACTTCAAACACACACTTCACTAAAATATCTCTCTTTTCTCTGTTGCTACTTGTATTGCTGCCTTACCTAGCTAGCTGAAAGCAAATGTTAGGATGTGGGAAGCTTGCTCATTTTTCTCTGCATTTACATCTTGAGTAGTATGTTCTAACTTATTTCCAGCATCAGCAACAACATGTTTCTTTACTGTTTCTTTTATCATTGTTTGTCTCTTGTTTGTATATAACCAAGTTCCATTATTAAGCATGATGTAATCTGCCTTTTCTGTTCTGAATTAAAGCTTTTGTCAATTACTTATCATGGCTTGTGAACCCTAAATCCCCATCCCCAATGTGTTTGGTATATGTGGTTGGTTTGGGGCATGACAGCATTGTACATTGCTATGCATGACCCAAACTTGATCCCCCCGGGATCATAACCTCCGTGTCTCTTCTAGTTGTTATGTGTTCTGATTGGCTTATAGGCATGCCAGCACCTTCTATTGATGTGCATGCCCAAAGCTGACCCCTGCCTAAAGACATAGGCTCCTTGCAATGGATTCCCAACTCCTGACCCCCTTTGTATGAAGTTATTAACTCTGTGTTTTACTAATTACTATTTCCCGATCACCCTTTACCCCTCTCCCTTATCCCCTCAGTTTAAAACTCTATTCCTGCACTTCCACTATCTTATTACACTTAAGTTCTGCACCTCTTGTATGAGCCTTGCCTTAGGACTCATGAGCTCCCTCTGAACTTGGTCACATAAGGGCTGGCCCTTCCACACTACACTCATCCATATCTGGTTTTATGAACCTAGGTGTAAGCACTGCCCGGGGTCCCTTGAGACCCGTAGTGAACTCTGACACACCCATGTCTGAGAAAGGCTTCGAAACATGTCATCTTAAGGCAGTTTATTGCATAGCTCAGGGAAGAACAAATAATAAGGCTTCCTCTAGTTGTAACTTCTTCTTTTTTCTATTTTTTATGTAATTCACTATTTCTAGATTGTAATAAGGTGTAATAAATGCTCGGGGTTGGCAAGTGAAAAGGGCTGGGAAATTACGCATGCTCGAGGGTAGAAAAAATGACCATAGGACATCTTTTAATCCTACATGTTCAATTTGCATTTAGAAACCATGTCTATACGATCTTGAATTTTCAACTTTATTTTCAGAAACAAAGTCTATAGGACTTACTTTAAATCCTGCATGTGCAGCTTCACGTCTAGATAACCTGCCTATAAGAATTATCTAAAATTCTGCACGTTTGTCCACATTTAGATATCATGCTCTTAGGGTCCAATTGGTTATAATATTGTATCAGGTTCACAATGTAAAAATCAGTATAATGTATAGAAATTATGCCTATAGGAATTCCCAAGTGAAAACCCTTCCTGTTTCCATCTTTCAACTATATATTATTCCTATAGGGGTTAAAACCATTCATTGAGACATCATATCTCTAAGGGTTTAAAATTAGCACTTAGATATCATGTCTATAAGGGTGTAAAATTAGAAATCTTAGATATCATGTCTATAAGGATAAAATCAGCAATAGCGGATACCAGTATGCAGGATTTGAAACTAGTCTAAAATTAGTCTATTCTGAACATGTTTTTGTGTAACCTAATTCTCTTATTAACACCATTTAGCAAACATGCTTATAGGCTCTCATTCATTTTAAGTTGTTCCTGCTTTGCCAAATTCAGAATCAGTAATAAATATCATGTTCATAAGATCTCACCCAAATACTTAAGCAAGCCTTAGGTAGTAATAATAATTAAACTGAATCTGCCTCTGTTAATTAGTAATTGCTACAACTAGCAGGCAGGCGTCATTCATGTTTCCAAACTGAGTCATGTAATAGACCAGGCTTGCTTCAACAACAATAATCTCCTTTCCATAAGTATTTTTAGAGTAAGACCCTGCTTGTTGTTTGAGTCATGTTAATTGATTGCTTTGTTTGAGGAGGTATATACGAGCCTTCATTATTTATGTGCTTCCTCTACTATTGTGATGTCCTATATGTTTTGTATGTCGCCTTAGATATTTTCACCTTTGAAACTCCAAGTCAGCCAAATATCCCTCCCTTTTAGGAATAGTAGTCCTAAGTGCCTCCGAGACTGATAGGAATGGGGCGGTCTCGACCTCTCCTGCTTAGATCGACGATTTCCAAGCCTTTCTCAACCTCTGGGTTTCTTCTGTAACCCTAACCTTTGAGGTTTTTCTAATTCTTATAGATTCGTTGTGAATCTGTGCTTACCCTAAGCTTTTAAATGTTTTCCCAAAGTTTCTTTCAAAACACTATTTCCAAAAAACCATTATCTTTTTCGATCTAGGGTTTTGTTAATTTATTTAAGGGTTTATCTGATCTTTAGCATGATCTACTGTGTTTCTTATGTTGATTTTTCTGATGTGTTCCTTTATCATGTTCTATTGTGTTTCTTATGGTTATTCTTCTACCGTGTTTCTTATGTTATTTTTTTTACTAGTTTCTCATGTTCTTCTACTAGAATGTGCATGCAGAGAGTCTTTGTTCCCTTTTTGGGATTCTTGAACTTATTTTGTTAGTATTGCTGCTTGATTTACTGGTTTTCATCTCTATACTAGATTGATGGGGGGAACCCTAGATTTTGGGTTTCATTCGAGTAATGAGACTATTTGCTATTTTATTAGTTTGTTCCTCATCTCTAAAATGGTTTGGTTTCCAAACACTAATTTTTTTAGAACTATGCGAATTTCTGATGTTGTTTCATCTATTACTCAATCGAGTTTCGAAATCTTTGCCTTACGTGGTTTTGATTACCTTTTATTAGTAGAACTCGACCATATTTTCAGAAAAGGTCTTTAATGGACTCTTTTGCATGCTTCTGATACCCTCTTATCCCTATGAATAACTCGGCCTATGTGACTACCATGTGGCATTATCTACAGACTTTGTGGTTATTATTGTTGCTTCTCTTTGCCATGGTTTAACCTCACATTCCTAATGATCATGCACTCTTTATATATGCTAAATCTCCCTCTCAAAACAACCCTTAATTGTGGACTGATTTTAGACCTCCTTGTGCAAGTTTGATTGATCATTTCCTTGTCTTACTAATTTCCCCATTTCTTAGGTCGATTTGAAAAACATTATTTAGCCTTTCAATTCTCCTATTTCTTACTTGGTTTATTTGTATCTTCGAATCGTTGACTACTTGATTTACTATGTGCTGATTGATTTGTTGTGTTTCTTGCCATACATGGACAACCGTGTATTTCAAAATTTGTCCTTAAATAATCTTTATGTATTTTTCCCTAATTGCCTACTTTGCTCAAAGAAGCTTGTTTGATCTCTTTCATTAAATAACTTCTACCGTTTGAATCTAAATTCCTTAATTGAAGGAAGTCTTGAGTGATTGATTCTAAGTTGATATTTAGTTCCTTAACTATTTTCATACCTTATTTTGTCCTGAGTTTCACACTAGAAAGGCACGACTCTTTCACAAACTCACACATTCACAATCTTTTTGAACTCATACTCACACACAATAGTATTCTCTCTTGTTGTCTGCACTGTGGCCTGTTCACAAAACCTACTACTTTTCTCTATATGTTTCTTTGAAACTTGTATGCCCTGATTTAAGCTTCAGCATCACAACAATGTGTTTATTTATAGCTTGTGTATCCATGTCTACTTACTGTTCCTGTAGAGTTCAATATTCAACTTAGCATGCTGATTTCTTTCTGCCTGTTTCTGCTATGAATCCCTGTTCCCTACCCCCTTATGTGTTTGAGTTATGGTTTAAGACATAGTAATATACAAGTTATTGTCCATAAATTGAACATGATTCTTTAGGGTCTCAGCCTCTAAACAGTGTGTTCTAACAAGCTTATGGGTATGCTAGTACTCCCTATTGCATGGTATGCCCATAGCCTGCTATTGCCTCTTTCAATTTTCTTATTTCCCCTATACCCTATGTGTATTTATTAGTATCTGTTTCACTTTTCCTTTCCCCCTTTTAGAACTCTATTTCCGCACTTGCACTCTCTCTAAGTCTCTAAGTTCTACCCCCCTCTTGTGAGCCTTGCCTTGGGACCTTGAGTTCCCTATGAACTTGGACACCTAAGGGCTAGCCCTTCAACACTGCACTATGTCTTAATCTAATGATACATTTAGGTGTGAGCACTGCCTGGAGTTTATTTGAGACTCTTAGGGAACTCTGACACACTCAAATGGGATAAAGGCTTTGGATCATGATCTCTTGGAGTTGGTTTACTTCATATTTCATACAGGAAGTCTAAATCAGTCTCTCCTTGGTTGTACTTTTAATTTCTAATGTATTTTTTTCTACTTTATCTTGGGTTGTAATAATTTATAATGAACTCTTGGGGATCACTAGTGAAATGGGAGGGATAACTATGTATATAAAGGGTAGATATCTTGCCTATATGTGCTGTTTATGAATTTCTGCACTCTCACATAGATATCTTGCTTATAAGTATTTCTGAAATTTTGCATTTTCACTTAAATACCATGCCTATAGAGATTCCTGAATTTTGTATTTCTGACGTAGATACCATGCCTATAGACATTCTTGAATTCTTAATTTCTCACATATATACAACATCTGTAGGAATACTGCATCCTCTCATATATATACCATCTTTATAATTACTTGGAAATTTGAATTCTGCCTGTGCATATAGAGAATATGCCTATAGGTCGTCCTGAATCTTATATATCCATTCTTCATTAGGCAATCATATTTTCAGGCCTTAATCAGTCAACTGCAATTAGATATCATGTTCAAAGGCTTCAAATAAAACTCAACATCTGGATATCATGTTCATAAGGTTTTTGCATTTCACCATGTCTATAAGAGGATCTAAAATCGACAACGCATAGAAAGCATGTCTATAGGAGTTGTTAATGAAGTCTAAATCGCATCACTCGCTTATAAGTTTATAACCATTAATAACGATGTGTTATCATCTATAGAACTTATAACCTTTTCGCTAAAACTTGCCTTTCTTTAATAATCTAGCAACCTTTCTTAACCAGTTTATTTTTTTCTGAAATCAGTAGATGTCATGCCTATAGGATCCTTTTCCAACACTTAGGCAAGCCTGAGGGTAAAAAATTGTAACAGAATTAGTTTTTATTAGCTACAACTATCAAGCAGGCCTGATTCGGGCTTCTTATCTGAATTATGTAATAAATCAGTCTGCCTTAACCTTTAAGTTTTAATCAGACCCCAAACAATATATGTAAGTCGTGCTAAATTACGTACTTCTCTGTCGAAGGAGGTATATCTGAGCCTTTTACTTGTTATGTGTTTCCCCCTAACTTGCTATCCGTGTTTTTGTATGTTGCCTTAGAGTTTTCCCTTTGAAACTACAAACAAGCCTAATATCCCATCCCTTTAGGATTAGTAGTCCCAAATGCCTCTGGGGCTGATAGGATTGTGGCGGGTAATAGCATGCAATAAGCAAACGAGACCATTCCGCACTTTAATACCTTAACAAGGTAGGAAAGTGTAGATATGGATATGATTACCACGCGATAACATCACGTGTAGCCCCTCACTGAGGTGTGATTACCGGATGTTGTGTGGGATGATCCATATTATTTATTAACCTAGGACCACCTTCCCATTGTTTCTTTGTTTCTTCTCAAAATTTCAAACTATTTCTTTAAGAAAAATCATCTCTCTTTTGGTTCTTTCTCACTTTGCTCATATGTAATGATTATGTGAAAACCCCCTCTTACTTGAAGTTTTTATTCGCCTATGTCTTATTTGCACTTAAGTGACAACAATAGTTTGGCCGGGAACCACACTAGTCGATCCTGAGGGGTGTCTAACACCTTCCCCTTGGGATAATTTCAAGCCCTTGCTCAATCTCTGGTTACATAAATCAAACCCTTCTTAGTATCATAATGCTCTTAAATCATTAAGTGTCAACCCTTCAATTCAAACCCAATTCCCAATAGGGAACGACTTGTCCTCCCAAATGTTATAAACCCAATTTTGCGAGAAAAAAGGGGGCGCGACACCAATCCAGTCAATTTGGGTAGTCCAGAAGAGGTACTGGAAACCATGATATGCATTCACGATGATGAAAACACTAGACATGCATTGATCCAACTTTTGTTCGAATTCAAAGACGTGTTCGTATGGTCCTATGATGATATGCCAAGACCGAGTGATGAATTGGTAGTGCATAAATTGCCAATTTATTGCGGTTGTTCACCCGTCCCACAAACGCAAAGAAAATAAAAAACGAACATCAGTGATAAGATCAATAATGAAGTCACCAAACAGTTAAATGCGAGTGTAATCCAAGTGGCCCGATACACCGCGTAGTTGGCTAATGTGGTCCTAGCTCCAAAGAAGGACGGGAAAACCCAAGTGTGTGTTGATTATCGGGATTTGAACAAAGCAAGCCCACAGGACAGCTTGCCATTGGCAAACATCTGCATTCTTGTTGATAATTGTGCCAAACATGATATAAAGTCTTTTGTGGATGTTATGCTAGGTACCACCAGATTCTAATGATGAATAAGACGTAGAAAAAATGGCTTTAACCACATCTTGGAGCACGTACAATTGTAGTGTCATGCCATTTGGTTTACAGAATATCGAGTTAAACGTATATGAGAGCTATGACGGCCATCTTCCATGACATGATGCACCAGGAAATTGAGGTGTATGTGGATGATGTGATCATTAAATCCAGAATGCAGGAAGACCATGTGCGAGATATGAGAATGATCTTTGATCATCTCTGGAAATATGACTAGAAGTTGAATCCAGCTAAATGTGCATACGAAGTTCCATTTGGGAAAATTTTGGGGTTTATAGTCAGATGGAGGAATATCGAGTTAGATCCAACAAATATAAAGTCAATTTCGGATTTATACCTTCGAGAACCAAGAAAGAGGTCTTGAGTCTTTTGGGAAGATTGAATTACATCAGCAAATTCATTGCTCAGCTGACAACCACGTTTGAGCCAATATTTAAACTATTGAAGAAAGATACGACAATCAGATGGACGGATGAGTGTCAAGAATATTTCGACAAAATCAAATAATATCTATCGAATCCGCGAGTGTTGGTTCCACCCGAGCCAGGGAGACCTTTGTTCTTGTACCTAATAGTCTTGGAACATTCTTTCAACTATGTCCTGGGCTAACATGATGCCACCAAGAATAAAGAAGAAGCCATATACTACTTGAGCAAGAACCTTAAAGGTTATGAAGCTAAATACACCTTGTTGGAAAGAACTTGTTGCACCCTAACTTGGGTCGCCAAAAAGCTTAGACATTACATGTTGGCATGCATCACATACCTTATAATGAGAATGGATCCTTTGAAGTACATATTCCAACGGGAAGGTTAGCAAAGTGGCAAATCCTGCTCACTGAATTTGACATTGTCTATGTCACCCGCACGACACTGAAAGCTCAAGCCTTGGCAGATCACCTAGATAAGAATCCGGTTGATGATGAATACGAACCCCCGAGTACTTACTTTCTAGACGAGGAAGTAAATTTAGTTGAAGTAATTCCAAAAGACATTAATTATTACAAAATGTTCTTTGATGGAAATGTAAATGCAAAAGGTGTCAATATTAGGGCAATTTTGATTTCACCCACTGGTTAGCACTATCCTGCCACAGCCCGACTTTGGTTTATTTGCACAAACAACACCGCTGAATACGAAGCCTTCATTATGGGTATGAAAATGACAGTTGATATGGATGTGGAAGAATTATTAATTGTGGGAGATTCTTACTTGATTATTCGGCAAGCTCAAGGTAAATGGGAAACTCGAGACATCAAGCTTATTCTATATAGGAAACATGTGGAATATCCTAGCAAGCGGTTCAAGTTTATTAAATTCAGCTACATCCCTCAATTCCACAATGAGTTAGGTGATGTGCTATCTGGCTTGGCGGCAATGTTGACGTATTCGGATAATGTCCATATTGACACATTGGAGATCCTAATTAGTTAAAGACATGATTATTGCAACGCAGTTGAAATAGAACTGGATGTTCAACTATAATATCATGAT
Source organism: Nicotiana glauca (assembly GCA_026770625.1). Taxonomy (NCBI): domain Eukaryota; kingdom Viridiplantae; phylum Streptophyta; class Magnoliopsida; order Solanales; family Solanaceae; genus Nicotiana; species Nicotiana glauca. Next base: position 35,274 of record MU786107.1, read on the forward strand.
ACCAAAAGGTTTTTCTAAATAAAGGAATATCCCTAGCAAGCTAGTGTACACCAAAAGAGAACCATTAGAAGGTTCGCCAACAGTTTCTTCTTGAGCGGAGAAGTCTTGTACAAGAAAACTCAAGATTTGAATATTGTGAGGTGAGAAGATGACCAAGAGGCTGGAAAGATCATTAACGAAATGCATTCGAGGGTATGTGGGCCCCATATGAAAATGATTGCTTCAATTTTGTCTGCAAGTGTCATCAGTATCAAATACAAAGTGACCTGTTTCATGCACCGCCTTTAGAGTTACATCCTATGTCAGCTCCTTAGCCGTTCGTTACATGGGGTATGGATGTCATTGGGAAGATTGAGCCAAAAGCTTTAAATGGATATAGATTCATCCTTGTTACCATTGATTATTTCACAAAATGGGTTGAAGTAGTCCTTTTTAAAGTTATCACCAAGAAAACGGCAGTGAACTTCGTGCATTCTAACATCATTTGTCATTTTGCTATTCCCAAAACTATTATTATAGACAATGCTGCAAATCTAAATATCCATTTGATGAGGGAGGTATGCGAACAATTTAAGATTACACATCACAACTCTACCCCTTATCGGCACAAAGGTAATGGCGTTGTTGAAGCTGCAAACAAGAATATCAAGAAGATCCTCAAGAAAATTATTCAAAGTTCTAGACAATGGCATGAGACATTGCCTTTTCCAGTATTGGGATGTCGCACAACCGTGCATATATTAGTTGGGCCAAATGCTATTTATTGGTTTATGGCACCGAAGATGTAATACTTGCTGAAGTTCAGATTCCCTAGATTGATGAAAAGAGGAGAAATTAACTATGATTGGTGAAGACCCGGCTGGAATAATTGTTGGTCAAGACCCGGCTGCAACAACTAACGATAATTGATGAAAAGGGGACGGCCGCACTTTGCGACGGGCACCCATGCATATAACAAGTAAGTGCAGCCTAGAAACTTTACAGTGGAGCATCTTGTTCTGAAAAGTATTCACCCGCATCATGAGGAAGCAAAAGAAAAATTTTCCCAAAATTGGAAAGGCCCCTACATTGTAAGAAAAGTGTTGAAAAAAAGAGCACTATATTTGGGAAAACATCGAAGGAAGTGATCCCAAAACAACTTTCAATGCAGATGCGGTCAAAAGGTATTATTTTTGACCTTTTTCATTCGAATTTAATGCTCTCTGAATGGATTCTCCCTACCCAAACATTGTCAACCCTTTGCAAACCCTTTGAGCCGGGTTACTTTTCTTTGATCACACTCTTTGGAACCTGAAAGTGCTTAAAAAAGGAAGAAAAACAAAACAAAACAAAAACAAAAACAAAATTTTCCTTGAACTATGTTTGACTTGATTTTGAAATGATATATATGTAGCCTCTATTTGGGGTTTAGTCACACCAAAATAAAAATCCACATTTTCCTAAATTCTAAACTGGGACAGAAGTTACAATGATCTGGCAATAGTTTTCACTGAAAGGTTCCAAAATTTGTAATTCGGTCCAAATCCTTTTTACCCAAATCCTTTTCAAGTCATTCCTATCAATCAACGAGAATGTTCAAATTGGAGGATATAATCATTTGGATCTGATACAATCAAAATGAGAAAAAATAAATAAGAGAGTATTATTGATGAAAACCTTGACGGGCACTGTAAAGCGATGGTAAATAGAGAAATTGAAAATGAGAACGTCTTGTTGGTGAAAAATTGTATCGAGTACTAGTAAGGCGACGACGAGAAAGGAAATGAGAGGGGACAACTGGTGAAAACCTGGAAAGGGCACCACTGATCTAAAAGGGGATCCTCAGAGCCATCAGCATCAATAGAGTCCTGGCAAGGTTTCTCAGTCTTGAGGTATGCGTTATGATGAATTTATGAGAGTTGTATGGCTTACAGAGATCGGGCATCCATCCAAGAGGCATGTCATGTTTATTAGAGTCTACATGAACTCCAGATTAGTCCTTCTTTCTTTTGCCCGAAAGGGATGCCTCTCATTTAAATTCATTTGTCCATTACATTGCTCATTTTCTTTGAATCACTTTCAGTCTAATTTTGTTCTGAAACTAAGACAAAGAAAAGATGGCAAGATTGGTTTACAAGGTTTTTGTTTGAAACAAGCCAATATTCAAGAAGACACCCAGCCTTGGCAGGTACATCGAGTCGACCTCGATTGGCCATAATGGCCGATACTTTGAAATCAAAAACTCCTGAACAGAAAGGAAATCAAAGTAAAATGCTAACGAAGGTGAAATAAAGTGTTTGCTGTAAAAATGGTAATAACAACTAAATTTGTTGATGGGACTCTAAAAATACGTGATCTATTTTTATGCTAGTTGTTTAAGAAGATGATTCTATGTGTATGAAGTTTAGAGATGAAACGTAGCTAAGGATAAGGCAATAATCAAACCAATAGGTTGATCAATCGGGGCCTCGAGCTTGTCTATTCGGGGCCTCAATGTCGATTCTAGGGCTCAGCTACAAGCTATCGCATGTAATTGGGGTAGGGCTAAGAGTTATAATAAAATCAATGAAGGCTCTTTATGGAAAATGAAAAGCAATAAATAATGAACAAGTATGAAGGTAATAAATGAGAGCAATAATAAGAAGGGAGTATTTTAGAAAGAAGAGAGAATGTTCTTTATATATTCGTGTGGAGCACATGCAGCAATAGAGAGCTACATAATGATAGGGATCTTCTTTATATAGGAGGGGAGTCTCAACATTGTACAAAATATATTAAAGACAAAGTGACGGTTATGGAACAGCTGGATGTGGCATCCTGATTCGGGGTTAGGGTAGTCCACTAGGCTCTGTCAGCCCTAGCTATGTATCTTGGAAATTCCCCATTTCTCCCAATATATCCATTTATTTGCAAGGATCTAATATCGAACACCGACAATCCCTCGAAGCCAAACATCGTCCCTAGTCTCGAGCCTGGGGAGTATCCTTGTGGGATATAATAATGATGGGGAAATTTGACCTCCCGATTTTACACTACACGGATAGTCTTCACGTTTGTTAAAGTGAAAGCAATAAGAAAGGACCTTAACTTTTGTCCCCCCCCCCCATACTCTTGCAACGATAGCATCCATATGGTGCTAAAAAGATGATACATGCATCCCTTGAAGGCTTTCGTATTGATTATGGTAGTTGGACGCTCCCTTGGACTTCTTCGACGCGCACGTGGGGTTTCTATAAATACTCCCCTTTTTATTTTTTCCAACTTACTACATTTTTGAACCTCATAAAAGGCTGCTTCTGTACTTACTCTCATTCTTCCTTAAGAGTGCGACCTCATCCTCATCGCTTCTATCTTAGGGTAAAGTGGCAATGCCTCCCCATGTTGAGGAATGTGACCCAGAAATTTTCACGATGACTTTTGATTTCAATGTCGAGAAGCCATCCTCGAAGTCGGGACGCTGTGAGCCCATGACTCAATTAATTAGATCAATAATAGATATCGGACGAGCGAGAGCTGATTGTCGTTGGGAAAGGGGTGATTGTGGAGATCCCCGATCGAGGGAAGGATGTTACGCAATACAAAGTCAATTTTTTAAGTGTGTATACTTACCTGTTCACCTTAGGTCTAGTTGGACCGTCCTTGCTCGTGATCAAACCCATGATTATTGACTTCTACCACTGGTATCAAGTGACCCTTGGCCAAACTAATCCATCATTTTGGCGCATTGTTTATATGATCAGGTACTACGTGAACATGGTCGAGAGGAAGCCATTCTCTCCCGATCATCTGATCAGGATGTAGAACACTTGTTTCTTCCGTGGGGGTCTGATTATGCTCTGCTACCGAGCCCCGAGGGCCCTTTTCGCCTATACCGAAAAGCTCGGGAACAGAGGATAGATAAGCCTCTTCGTTTGAGTAAGGAATTCTGACCTGATCTTGGCTAAAAGGATATCATTCCCGAGATGTGGAATGTGGAACGTAAGTATACATGTTATCTAGCATTCCTTAGCCTTTCTTTTACTATGTTAGAATGCACTAAATTTTTCTCGATAATACAGCCGCGGCGATCTACCGTGGTGCGATTACAAACCTTCTGAATTGGGTCAGTCATCTAAATTCGGTTTGCTAATATACCGAGCAGGTGTGGCGTGATTTCTCTCAAGCCCTGTGGGAATCTAAAGATCACGATGAACCACCTTTATCATTGTCGTAGTCATATTCTTTTGCTTGAGTCGCTATTAGCAGCATTCATATTTCCTGCATTTACCCCTTACGCTTGTGCAGGCCTGGGGGAGGTCCCCTTGATGACGGAAGCATTGCTTGGTGAGGAGGGCACTTTGGTATCCAATGAAGGGAAAAAGAGACAACGGGATCCGTCGAACGAGTCCTTGGTATTCAAGAAGTTGGAGACAGATGTAATTGAGGCCGGCCCGGCAGCCGTAAATCGAGCGAACGACGAGAGAAAATGTAACTTTTTAGCAGCATCCAAGGGAGCAACAAACCTGGCCGACCCCTGGGTTGTGGAGGTGGTGGCTTCCGAGCCGGAGTCTGAGGGTACTGTGATCCAGATTTATAGTAGGGAGACAACTGAAGGGGCAGTAGGTGTAGCCTTCGAGCTGGCCGATTGTTAAGGTTTCCCTCGGGCAGGGGTACCTTCAGTAGATGGTTCGGAGGCGCCTCGTCTTGGGGCCCTGAATGGACAAGGGATGGTCCCGATCGATCCTGCTTGAGCTATGGTCGTGAATGAGTCCCCTCAGGGAACAACCCTATCTCCTAAAGGAGTGCAAGATGCCCGGCGTAAATAGACTTCCAAAGTAGAGAGACCTATCGAAGGCAGAGGTGCGCTGGGGGTACTTCCAACCATTCCCGAGAAAACCCTGAGATCGAAGCTTCACTCGTTTTTGGTGAGATGAGCATGCTCCGTGAGCAAGTAATCTCTTCGAACACTGCTTGTTGCTCTGGCCTTAGTTTTTCTAATCTTTTTCTTTTTATCTAGTCTTTTTTTGTGGCTCAAGCCAAGGCGCTCTATAGTCAGACTTTCGCCTGGTACCGGGGTGAGGTGATGCGTCATGAGCTCTGGAAAGCTCATCTTACTAAACAGGTTATCTAGTCCCTATTTGCCATTATCTAAATGTTTTTGCCAGATCTCAGTGACTTAACATCTCCGACCTAGTTTGTGCAGTTTGAGAAGGAAGGAGCTCTATTGAGGGAGGAGCTCTGGGTTAGAGATTTTGAAGTCTTTGAACTCAAACAGCGTGTATGGGAGATAACTTCTAATAGGGATGTCCTCCAGGAGAAAGTGGCCCTATTCGGGCATCAGCTTAGTGTTGTGAGGGGGGATAGTGATAAGTACAAGGTTATCCATTACGAGCAGGTAGCTACACTATCCGTGATCAAAGCTAAAGCTGAGGAATTTATATCTATGCATAAAGAGGATGCTATTGCGGCCAGTGCTCAGACCGAGAAGGTGAAGACCCTGGAGGTGGGAGAAGCTGCCTTGCTTACTTTCAGAAGTGTGTCGGGCAGTTTATTAGGAAGAGACAAAAACAAAGGTGGAGCCCTCGGAGGAGAAGAGTCCGCTGAAGGATCCGTAGCCGATAGGATGCAACCCTCAATAAAGACATCGAAGACGCATGCTCAATGATAGATTGGGTTTTTGTTTGCCTTTCTATTTGTAAGGGTTTTGCAATATTTGTAAACATTCCCCCTGGGGGTGTTATAAGAAGGTTTTTGGCTTCATATACTTTTTGTCTTGAATTTGGCCAGGTGAACTGGTCTTTGATTTGGTAGGAACCCTTAGATTCGTGATATGGCCCTTGGGCTCATTAAGTTTGCGATAATGGCTCGTATACCTCAGGTCAAAGTGACCTTTCAGTGTAAGCTAGCATTTGAGCTCTTATGCTTTTTTCCATGGAGCCTTTTTAGGTAACTATTTTGGGTTTTGTCTCCAAAACGGGTTGCGATTCGAGCTCACTCGACACTCAAGTTTTCAAATTTGCATGAGCTGTCGACAATGGCTCTTATAACTTGGGCCGATATGACCTTTTGTGTATAAGCTAGCATTTGAGCACGTATGATTTTTTCCCTAGGGCATTTTTAGGGAACTATTTTTGGTTCAATCTCCAAATCGGGTTGCGACTCAAGCTCATTCAACTGTCAGGTTTTCAAATTTGCATGGGCTGGTGATAATGGCTCTTACGCCTCGGGTCGATGTGACCATTTGTTTGTAAACTTGCATTTGAGCTCTTATGCTTTTTGCACATGGACATTTTTAGGTAATCATTTTGGATTCAGTCTCCGAATCGCGTTGCGACTCGAGCTCATTCGACCCCTTAAGTTTTCAAATTTGCATGGGTTGGCAACATTGGCTCTTACGCCTTGGGTCGATATGACCTTTAGTGTGGGTTTTTTTTCTCTCTTTAAGGACTTTCTGCGATAATTTTTGCCCGACTCTTCGAAGGTTTGAAAAGAACCTCTATTATGAGCCGTTTTATAGCAATGATCGAGGACCTCAAGAGTTTTGTCTCGGAGGCTGAGTATCTTGAAGCATGTGATTTGGAGTTGACATGGTCAAAGCTCTTTTTGCCTATGTCGAGGGTAGCTTTTTTAACCGGTTCTTTCCGAAGTAGATTCGAAGTAATTGAAGGCCTGTGATTTTGTAGCGACAGTCGGGCATTCCCGACTCGCGTTTGGCCGGTACAGCCTTATGACCATGGTTATGTGTGCTTGGATGGAGCCGTCTTTGATTCCATGTGAAGTAGTTTGGGCGTCTATATCAAGGTTATGCCTTTTTAGGGTTCTTACAAGTTTGATATATAGCCAAAACTTTGAGATCAGGTTTATGCCTTTAGCAATGTCTTACCAAATTTTCATGTCGTTGAGGTCTTAGAATTTTTTAGATACTTGGTAAAAGTATGGTTCATGCCTTGCTTGAGGTCTAATAGAATTTTCATGTCGTTGAGTTCTTACAGTTTGTTAGATTCTTGGTACAAGTATGGTTCATGCCTTGATTGAGGTCTTACAGGATTTTCATGTCGTCGAGATCTTATAGATGTTGTTACTGCCTTATATAGGTCTTATGAGACCGAGTCTACTCGCTTGGGGTATTATGGCCTTGGGTTTTTTAACAAGAGGAGACATGGCAATAGTCCCCGAGATATCGAGGGTGTTCTGGCTCGGTAGCCATTACTTGTAGACTTGTTATCACCTCGTTGAGGGCTTATAATTTTGGTGATTCTGACCCATGGTCATGCAATTATCATACTTTTGATGCTAGTCCCGGAGTGTTCGGGACATTTTTCGGTCTTGGAGTTATTTTTAAATTTTTGAGTTGCATTGTTGAGGGCTTATGAGTTTGGAGTACGGACCCAAATTCGTTCAGATATTGAATGGAGGACGCCAGTTTTCTTGTGTTAGGGACACTTTGACGGAGGAATCGTTTTATGCGAAAATGCTGAGTTTCTTTTGGGGTCTAAAATGTTTCAACGAAAGGTATTCTTCGGTTACTTGGTACAGGTATGCATGTTCTCCCCATCGAGGGCCTGGCTATACGGTCACGTCTCGTTCAACCGTTTGGCCAGGTACATCATTTTTCTATTGAGACCCTATTTGGTGTTTCTCGATTTTTTCAATGAATGGCCTTCCAGGAGGGAAGCCTCGCAGTGTTCGAGGTTGAATGCAAAAGAAAACCTTGAATTCTTGTTGAGCCTCTTTAGGCAGTATATGGTCATTGCCTCGTTAAAAATTTTACTGGTAAAACCCTTATATGCCCAAAATATGGATGAAGGAAAAGAGGGCAACGCATGCTCGAAGATCTTTTCGGAATTTTCAATCGTTGCTCTAGCAATAATAGCATTTCAGCATTGATATGTTCCAGTTGATTAGAAGTTATTTTCTATCCATGGTACCGAGCTTGAAATACTCTTTGACGACTATCCCGAGGACGCGGTACAGTTCTTCCCATCTTTGGCCTAGCTTTCCTTCAATAGGATTTCTAGTATTAAGAGTGACCTTTCTTTGGACCAAGTCCCCGACTCCAAAATATCGAAGGTTCGTTCTACTATTATAATATCTTTCGATCCTTCGCTTTTGGGTGGCCATCCGGTCCACCGAAGCTTCTCATTTTTCATCTAGTAGTTTGAGAGCCGTTGTCATGGCCTCGTTGTTCAAGCTTCCGGTGGAATGCTAAATCTGGCGCTCGGCTGCCTGACGCCAACTGGTAAAAAGCCTCGGTGCTGTATATTAGAGAGAAAGGTGTTTCCCCCGTGCTTGATTTTAAAGTTGTCCGGTATGCCCATAACACATCGTGCATTATTTCTTCAACTTTCCCTGGCGATTTCTCCCTTCTTTTTATGTTTTGGGTGATGGTTTTATTTGTGGACTCGGTCTAACCATTTGTTTACGGATGGGAGGGCATCGACAATATCCTCTTGATTTTATGATCCTCAAGGAACTGTGTTACCTTGCTTCCGATGAACTGCCTCCAATATCGCATGTTTATCTTGGAGGGAATACCGAATCGGCATATAATATAATCCCAGATGAAGTTGATGACTTTGTTTTCTCTTATTTTCTCGAGGGCATGTGCTTCCACCCATTTTGAGAAGTAGTCAGTCATAAATAAGATGAATTTAGCTTTACTTGGTTCCGACGATGTCCATTCCCCATTTAATTAATGGTCATGGCGATAAGACCGAATGTAATTGTTCGCTGCTTTGGTGAATCATAGGCGGAAATCTCTGGCATTTACCACACTTTTGGACAAACTCTTTGGTGTCTTTCTCTATGATGTCCCAATAGTAGCCTGCCCTAATCACCTTTAGGACTAAGGAGTCGGCGCAGGAATGGTTGTCGCAAGTGCCCTCATGAACTTCTCTGAGTACATAGTCTGTATCCCCTGGTCCCAGACATATTACTAGGTGGCCATCGAATATTCTTCTTACAGAGTCTTTTTTTTATCGAGCGAGAAACGGGCTACTTTGGTTCGCAGGGCCCTCGACTCTTTTGTGTCTACAAGCAGTTTCCTATCTTTTAAAAAAATAAATATATTTGTTTCTCTAGTAATTAGCCTAGTGGAGTTAATCTAGGCGTGGCCTTCTTCAATCACTAATTTAGATAGCTGAACAACAACACCAGGGAGTAAGTATTATTCTTCGACAGATGATCCCGAGATTATTGGCCTTGCTATTCTGCTCTCGAGGTACGTTGACCAAGGTCCATTCTTTGAAGCGGAACAATGCAACCTGGATTTTATCCAAATACCTCTAATTTTGTCGTCCTGGACTACGTAGATCCCATTCACCTGGTTTACTACCAAGAGTGAATCGCATTTTGCCTCGATGGTCTCAGCTCCCAAGCTTTTAGCTAGTCCCAAACCTACAATCATATCGTCATACTCGGCTTCATTGATAGTCAATTTTCATGTTTTTATAGATTGTCTGATGACACCGCCGGACTATACCGAGTTCAGATCCTCTCACGTTTGTGGACCATTTGGCAAAATTTCCTAAAATACCCTAAAATACGTACCTGATTATAATAAAAGTTCCCTTTCTACTTCAGGAATGATGGAGGGAAAAATTCAGCCACGAAGTTGGCCAGAATTTTGGAATTGATGGTCGTTCGAGGTTGATACTTGATGTCATACCCTCCGAGTTTGATTGCCCATTTGGCCAACTGGCTCGATAACACGAGTTTGTGTAGTATGTTCCAGAGAGGGTATGTTGTCAGAACGCATATACGGTGGCATTGAAAATAGGGCTACAATTTTCGCGAGACACTTATTAATTCGAGAGTAAATTTTTGTAGGAGTGGATTCCTATTTCGACATCCCCTAGGGTCAGGCTTACGCAAATAAACAAGGAATTGCGTACCTTGCTCTTCTTAAACCAGCACGCCACTTACCGCTACTAACACGGCTAGGTATAGATACAATGTTTCATCCTCTTTAGGCGTATGGAGCAGAAGTGGGCTTGTCAGATATCGTTTCAGTTCCTCCAAGGCATGTTGGCATTCTAAACTCCATTAAAAGTTGTTTTTCCTTTTGAGTAAAGGGAAAAAGTGATGGCTCCTATCGAATGATCTTGATATGAATCTTTCCAGAGTCGCTTATTGCATTGTCAGCTGTTGCACGACCTTCACGTTATTTACCAATGTGACTTCTCCGATGGCCTTGATTTTATAGGGGTTAATCTCGATCCATGTGTTTGATACCATGGAGCCTAGGAATTTGCCCAAACATACTCTGAAGGTGCACTTCTCTGGGTTGAGTTTCATGTTGTAGCTCCTGAGGATGTCGAATTTGTAAGGCCCCTGGAAACATTTTGCTAAGTAAACAAGTATTTCATGGTACCACGTGGGCTAATTATAATATTATATGTGCCATTAACATGGTGGGCATCAATTGTATTTGGTAAAAAAGTGTATGATTCATATATTAAGTAAGGTGGGGTCCAAGGAGAGGCCTATGTGTAATCCAAATGGGAAAATTTTCATAATAGGCTAAGATTCCAAATGAGTTTGCACAAGTCCCCACTTTGAGCAAGCACGTCTAATTATCTATAAGTTTTTATGTGGTGAATAGCCTATCATATGAAAGGAAATTGAGTCTAGTTTCCAATGCTTTAAACCGTTTGTCATTTGGATATTCCTATGCAAAGTTATGATCAAATTACCAAAGGTTAGAAAAATACGATCCTGTGTCGAATTTGCGATCGCATTTCTGTCGCATTTTAGAGTTTGCGGTCGCAGATCTGTTGCAAATTGGGCCAATGTTGCCCAGTTTTGGGCACCTATTTTTCGAAGAATTATGCGGCCCACATTCTTGTTTTGCGTTCTATTCTGCTATCGCAGACCCGACGTCGGAGGCTTATTTATTCTATTTTTATAACCTGGCCCCATTTTAATATATAGTCTTTGGGGCTTCATTTGGAGTCATTTTCTACTGATTTTAGAGAGAGATGAGAGCATATAGAGAGATAAAGGAGGGGCCTAACTTCATAATCATCCAAATCTTGCTCATGTCTTCAAGAATCAAAGAAGATAGCCATAAATTGTCTGCCATCCAGGTAAGTCCTACTTCCAAAACTTCAAGCAATAGGTTAAAGGTTCAAATATGTTGTGGGGGTTAAAAATAGGCCATGAATGTGGGAATAAGTTGTAGTATGTTATGTTAAAGAACTAATATGGGTAGTTCATGTAAAAATTGGGTTGGGGGAAGAAGGAAACCTTGTAAAAGAGAATTGAAATCTAGATGCTCAACGAGTATTTGATAAAATGCTCAAATGAGTTGAAACCGTGAATACCTTCCTAATTTGTGTTCAATTTATTTATGTCTCAAAGTATATTGGAATTGCTAGAATTTCCGGAACGTCGTAGTAATTTAAGAAAAGCTTAAACGAGGTATGTATGGCTAAAATCCCGTCTTTTAGAAATCCAGCTTCGTCGGTGTTTGTGTGAATACGTTAAGATTAAAGTTGAATTGTTAAATGGATTATTTTTCCACGTGAATTTGGAGTTGCTACCTTATATTTGTGAAAGGTGTATTCCAATGTGATCACTGTGCTATTCTTGATAACGTGAAAAGGTGCAAGGAATATGAATCATGTATTGAAATGCTTAGCCATTGAATTGAGATTGAAGCTGTGTATATTGTGCCATCTATATGGAGTCTCATCTATGCTTACAATTTCTTTATGCTCTTGTGTGCACCTACAGTCGTAAATGTCAAAGCTATTAGTGTAATTGGGAGTGATGTAAAATGCGGCCTAGTGCCAAGAATTATGTGATAATTTTTGGCCCTAAGTGACTATGAAATGATATATGTGAAACAAAATGGCTAATGAGAAGGGAAAAATTCCTTGGTAAGGCGGCCTGGCTGATCGGGCCGAGATCGGACTTCGCTCAAGATATCGGTGGTATTGTGAATTAATTTCGAAAAAATGGAAAATGAGATTATGATTGAGGTATATGTCTCAAATGAGGCGACCTAGCTTGTCGGATCGAGATCGGACTCCGCTCAAGATAGCGGTGGTATTGTGAACAATGTTGAACAGTATGAAATGCCCCAAAATAAAAGCTATGGTAAAATGATGTGAAAATTGCATGATTCTTTTATTTGATAATGTTGTGATTATTTAAAGTGTTTGAGTTGTACTTGTGACGTCCTTATTATAATATGAAAGTTCTTTCTAACTAGATGGTGTTTAGTTATACATACTAGTGCTATTCGATGGCAGTAACGTCCCTTTTGCCCGGTGCACTACGTCTTTAAATGGATATAGGTGTTTCTATAGCAGTCAATGTTGGTCGCAGCTAGTGCCGCATCATCCTTTCAGCTGATTTGGTGAGCGCTACTTCGTTTCGGGGTCCTATTTCATCTGTCTATCACGTACTTTGTATTTTAGGTATAGTCGGAGCCTTGTTATTGGCATTTCCATATTACATTACTCTTCAGCTATGTTTAAAGGCTCCGTAGACAGGTTGTGGGTAGTGTCGGGTATTGGAATTAAAGTAGAAATGCTGATGTTTGGCAAAGATTTATAAAAACTTGCTGTATTTTGATACTTATGATTTAAGCTGTTAATGGAAATGAAATGGAAGTTGTTAATGAAATACTTACTATGTTTTATCAATGGATTCCATCTCCCTTTTATTCATGAATTAGTTTGGATAGAATAAGACCTAACAGGCTTGCTCAGTCGGGTTAACTCGGTTGAGCGTCGGTCGCACTGCTGGGATTTTGGGGCATGTCAAACTTGGTATCAGAGCCTAAGGTTTTAAAGTGTCCTAGGATGTCTCGGAGCCGTGTCTAGTAGAGTGCTTCTTATCGATGTGTAGTCAACCGCGTCTATAAGTTGGAGGCTATTCGGACATTTAGGAATTTCACCCTTCTTTTATACTCCAAGATCGTGCAGTAGAGCTCAAGATAGGGAGCTAATTTTCATTCTATGTCATAATCTTAAGATGAGTAATTCATGATTGTAGAAGCATTAAGGAGGGAATGACCATACCATTGAACATGAGGGAAATTTCCCAAGCGTTTGTTAAGAGAATGTATCGAGCCATGGAGGGATTGGTAGAACTTGTTGCTAAGGGGAGTACCCTTGCTCCTATAATATCTCTGCACCACAAAATCCTATAGTATATTAGCATGGTATCAACTACGTTAGGGATGTGGAGTCGAGGGGCATCGATTCAGCTATTGCCCTATCAACCTAAGGTCACCAAGTAAGTCACTACTTAGCGCAACTAATTTACTCTTGTTGTATATGTACATCCCTATTGAAGAGTCCTCATAAACATGGTCTTAAAAAGATGTGAGTCACAATGACGTGTGTGTACCTACACCTTGAAGGAACTGTATTATTCGTGAATCCGCTCTATTACAAACACTCTTATTTACATACTCTTGTGGAATTATGTTCTATAGATACGTCCTTGAATGGAGTTATAACTCTATGATTAATACCTCCCACTTTATTTTCCTAAATTGTTAATGAGGGACTATACCTGATGAATTTCTTATATAATATTTTATTGAAATTGACAACATCTGCCCACTTGTGCCTATGCATGCACCGTCGTAAAGTTTACCTATGTGGTGTCAAGTTCCATGTAAAGCATCGCGGTGTTGCGATCCTTTTGGAGACACTCTTTTACTCAGTTGTGTGTATGGCTTATATGGTTTGAACAGTCAATCTACTCTCTTGCAAATATAATCATGAAAGCTTCTCACTGCCTAGTAACATAAAAGCATACCTTAACACCTATCACATAAGTGCATGTTGTGAGTACATGATTTTTGTCACATTTAAATTGCTCCAATAAAATTCCTTAGAATTAAGATTTTTCTTTTATTATTTGAATTTTAGGAATTAATTGCATAATTTAGTGTCTTGTTTGTATTTTTGTGTGTATTTTAATTGATATAATTCCAAAAATACAAAATAGTACGCATTTTAACATTAAAAATAATGAAAACAACAAAAATGATTCTTTGCATTTCTATTTTAATTTTGCCTTAATTTCCTTTTAAATTAGGATTTAGCTTATTTTTAGAAAATTAATTAGTCTAAGTTTGGGAGTTAAATTAGGTTTTTTTAGTTTTATTTTTGTAAAGACATAAATAAAAAAATAAATAAAAAAGGGGGAAAGAAAGGAAAAGAAAACAAATTAATAAAAGGGATCTAGGCCATTTAATTTTTGGGCCACAAAATTAGAGCCCAATCAACCGATAACCCAATCCTCGCCGGTCCAGCCCAATCAACTCATAACCCAATCCGGTCCACCCCAGCCATACCGAAACGACGTCGTTTTGACGTCAACAGATCTGCGCCCTTCATGTCCTCTGATCCAACGATTCTCATTTATTCATGGACAGGATATAAAATTGTTCAAAAACACTTTAAACATAAAAGACATGATATCATCCTCCTCGTACAGTTGCTCCCTCCGCCGGCCACCCTAACCACCGTTGCTCCACCAGTTCTCCGCAGTCTGCCGCCGGCCGAAAATCGCCTCCGCCGGCGGCGATACCCCAAATTACCCCAAAATTTTACCATATACCTTCCTTCTTCTCCTCTTTCCAACACTCAAATCCCTTTTCTTCAAATCTTAGCCGGTTGTCATGAATTTCAGATCTAAGATCCGGCCAAAACACAAACTAACCCAAATCCAACCAAAATAATACCAAATCATCTTCTCTCTTCCCTCATCAAAAATCTCCACTTGGTTTCTGTCAAATATCACCGTCTGTGCTCGAATCTCGGATCTAGGGTTTTAAATTTTTAGCCCGTTTTGAGTTTCAACAGTTTGGATGATTTTAATTAATGTTATAAGTTTATTTTAGACAAATAAACCTATAATATTAATTAAAATTCAATTCTAGAAATCAATCGAGTTTGAAGAACAAAATCAGTGAGTTTTCTTTTTATCTTAACTTTTTTTTTTTTGTAGTTAGTTTGGTTTTAATTTGATTTAGGTTTTGTCTATTGATTAAGTGTAGTTTTAATCAGTAGTCTAAATGTTATTTTGTCTGTTATTGTTAGCTAAATGTTTGGTTTAACTCTTAGGTTAAATTCCCCTTTTGTTTATGCTCCGAATTGATCTTCATTCTAATTAGTTTAATGTTAAATTGTTAGTGTTAGTTATTTCCAATTATTGGTTAGTTGAATTTTCTTTTGGATTACTTCGATCCAGTTGTATCAGTGATTCTGATAAATAGTTTAAACACACAAGCATTAGTTATGCAATTTGATTTTGTGTTTCTTGTTAAAATTCTGGTTTCAAATTAGTTTTGAGTTTTGTTTGGGTTGTTTGACTGAATAAATATGTTTGCTAATTTAATTGGTTTAATTTTGATTGTCTTTCAAATTCAGGGTTCATTATATTTTGGGTTTCAAGTTCTGTCAATTAGTTTTAGTTAGTTTAAGTTAGATTAGTTGTTTGGTTATAGCTGGTAGGTCTATTGAATATAAGTAGTTTCAGGAAGTTTTCAGGGGTAGTTTAGGCATGGAAAAGGGTAGTTTTGTTAAGAATAGTAAATTCAAAACTAAGATAAGGGTAGTGTAGGTATTGTATAGTTAAAAGAACATCCTAGGGCCTTCTAGAATAGGACTTTAGTGTAGATTTTAGCAAACTCAGAGCAGTAACTTGAGAAACAAGTCAGAAATTGAAGGTTTAATAAATGAAATCTGAAATTAAAAGAGAGGGAAAAATGGGAGAGCATCTAGAACCTTCTGCCCTATTTGTTGCCTATAAAAGGCAACCCCAATGCCTTCACTAACAAGTTTTAGAATCCCTGAAAATCCCCAAAACCCTCCAGCCTCTAATTTCACCTGAAAATCCATTTATTAAGTCTGAAATTTCTAGTTTAAAGCTCCAGATTTAAGAGCTTCAGATCTGAAGTTATATAGTCATAGAAGTTTTTTATTTTAGATCTAATACTCTCCAGAAAAACCAAAAAAAAAAAACAGAAAGCTTTCAAAAATCTCAACATATACTGTTACATTGCATTCCTTAAGTCAATTGTGAATTTCAAGCATTTATTCTATCCCTTAGACTGATTTTTAGTTGCTGAAGCTTCATAAAATTGTCCTGAATTAAATTCCAGTAGTTCTGAGTGTTTCGAAGCCGTTTGGGTATTATATTGGTTGAAATTGGTTCAAATTTGGGGTGATATTGTTTCCTGGGTTTTAACCAAATCAAAATTGATTCCGCTAATGTGATTTGCTGCTGGAACTTGCTGATTATTGCCAACTGCTACTGATCATTTTTTTCTCATTGTTGATTTGATATTCAGTTACCTTCCTCAACTTAGGAGTACTAAAAAGGGCATCATAGTGTCTACATGACTTGAAGTTAGATGATGAAGGAGCATACATCTTCTGTTTGGATTTGTCTTATGCTAGTTTAATTACTAATAAAATTTGCTTGAACTATTTTTGTTTGTTGCTAAACGTTTGTGGACTGTTAGATGCTGGTTTTTGAATTGTTAGTCTAGTTTAATTTCAGTTAGTAATCAAGTGTTATAATTGGACCAGACTGTGCAGAACTTCGATTTGAGGTAGTAAGAACACTGTTAGCCATGTATTAATATTATAATTCCTAGTTTGTTGCTGTTAGCTTTAGTTTCATAAGCCTTTCTCGATCTTTGATAGGTTGACACTATAAATGTTAGGTATTGAAGGCAACTCTGTGTCTAAATGACGATTATAGTCGGTTTGAGGTTAATGTTCAGGCATAACAAATAAATTCCATGTGTAATTATATTGGTCAGTCATTAAAGCCTCCAAATGTTTATATCATGTTTAGAATTAATCAATAAAAATTGGAATTTATTTCGCCCTATTGGTCTAATTCGTGCACTAATAACTTGGGACCATTTGGATAAACTTTTTAGGCCCATTGACAGGCCCAACGTTTGGCCTATTAACAACCCTGAAGGTTGTTGACCTGCTTCTGCTTCATTTTGGAATTTGGGCTCCCTTTGAGCCCAAAGCTTATTTGTTTCATGGATACAGATTTCATAGCCCATGTGACTGAACTGTTCTCATGTTTGTAGGCCCAAAAATTGTTCCAAATCAAAACCTCTCTAAAAATTATATTAGGAATACGATGTATTAATGGGAAGTATAAGTTCGGATTTTGAATTAGGTAGCGGGTTCAAACTAAAAGGGTCTTCCCTTTTGTTTGAATTCGGACTTGAATTCGAGGCCCGAATTTATAAATGTAAATTAATTGACCTTTTAGAGACAAATAAAATAAATAGGAATCGTAGTCACTTTAAGTTGTCCTTTAAATAATAAAATGAGATGAGCCTCGCCGAACAAAACCCTAAAATTGTGAGGCCCTCATTAATTACTTAATTAAAAAATACTTAGAACTTGGGGCGTGCCGTTTGGCGAATGTCACGGCCTCCGACAAAGTTTAAAAGATGTTAGTCACTTTAGGCTCGGTGTTAATAATCTTACCTTCCTAAATACGGGTGTGCATTTCATGCAACCCAAATCCAAATCCAAAAACATTGAATAAGAATGTGTCGAGGATCCGGGTGCATTTCATGTGACGTGATCCGAAAACACATTTTTAAACGACGTTCACTTTCGTCAAAAATAATTAAAAGCGGTAAATAATTATAAAATTACACTATAGGTTGGAGCATATAAAAAATTAGATAATAGCCATTTATAATAATTTAAGCGACCGTGCTAGAACCACGGGATCCGGGAGTGCCTAACACCTTCCCTCGGGTCAACAAAATTCCTTACACAGAATTTCTAGTTCACAGACTCCAATTGGGAAGTCAAAATTTTCCTCGAGTTGTGATTTAAATTAACCGGTGACTTGGGTCACCAAAAAGCTAGCCTATCCCAAGTGGTGACTCTAAAAATAAATAAATAATCCCAATTCGAATAATGTCACTTTAAATGGAAAAACTCCCTTATACATTTATCCTTCAAAGTAGGTGTGTAAAAAGGAGGTGTGACACATGTCAATCGAAATGGTCACCGTGTGCATAAAGTCTCTACAAAAATTGAGATCCTCACATCCCCGTCATAGGGAGATCTTGTATCAGCATAATTTTCATGTCCCCTTGGGACATCCCGTAGTAAGTAGCTCACTTTATTCTAGTATTGTGGTTGCTCGTGGCGTCGTTGTATATTGTAGTTGGGAGTTAATATAGCTGGAGCATGTCCGGCTTATAAAAAATGTTTATTTTCTCTTTACACCTCCACTACATGTGTTAATTGTGTTCTTTAGTTAGTGAATTTATTGTGCTAGTTTCCTAACACTTGTTCGATATCTATGAGAGAACACATCCTTCTATGTGTCATTGTAACACATCCTTTCTCGTAAGGACCTTTACTAGGCTCTCCGTCAAGACCAAGCACACCTTTTGAGGTTATCTTATCGTAGCACAATGTCTGTTTCTCTTGTCTTTCATAAACATCTAGATATTTCTCAAGTCAAAATCCATGGAGAACTCATTATAAACATCCGCAAAGCTTCCATAATTATTTTATACTATCTCGTTGGCTCCCCACCTCACTTGAAGTTCATTAAGGGTTGATAGCATGTTGCAATTGCTGAGATTGAATGATCTCCTTTCGATAATGGATCATCTACACATGTGCTAGTCAAACGATCTGATTATCAGTCTAACTCTCTCCTTTCGGTTTTGGGTTGACCAAGGAGCAATATACCTAGTAACACATTCGTATGCCAAAACTTTTCTCTCAATCAAGTCTTATAGCATCTCCCAATTTGGCTGATAAAATTTGGTTGTGTAGAAGTGTGATGTAGTACTTCATTGTGAAGTTGAGTTGCTAACCATAAGTGTATTTTTGAATTCTTGAACTATACATCACATCATTACATAGAGAGATCTTCTTTCAAAAATGTAGCTCCTCGTAATCGCTTTATATTACCATCATTCCTAGTGGTTACAATGTAAAGGTTACTTCCATAAGGCTCTCTCACTTTCTTTTCATTTGTCTTGAATCATGTGTTGTTTACCCGTAACCTTCAATGTGATATTATCTCAATGTCTCGACTAGTTATCTAACTGTACGATTCGATTAAATTCACCTCATTTTTTATGTACTCTACAAGCCCCCTTTACTAAAAGGACACTGAAAGTGGGTAAATTCCCATTTACTATAGACTTCTAATGTGTTCAACTTAGTTTAAGCCCGTTTGTTCCAAATGATGCTCATTAGTTTTGCTACCCGACTATCTATTTCATCTGATAACTCTCATTATAAAATTGATTTATGTTTCATGGCATCAAATAGGAATTCTTATAGCATTAATGATGGGGACATATTCCTTATGTTTGAATAAATAAATATTGATGGTATTCCTTGTAAATGTTCTTCTAACAGCCATTTACCTGCTCTGCTTGTCCCTGTGACTAGATAATCTAGGTTACTGTTACTTTTCCCCGATAAATGCATCAAGACGTCTCATTCTTTCAAACTTATCCATATGGGAACTTTGAGGCCTTGTTTTATGCCAACCTGTAATGGTTTTTAAGTACTTTCTCGCTATTGTTATCAATTTTCAAGGGCTACGTGGGCTTGTATCATGGCTTCCAAAAGTAATGATTTCCCCTAAGTTCAAGCTTATATTGATGTTATTTCAAGCCAAATTATGTCCCCTTTTCAAGAAGTCTTAAATGGGTCGGATTGGATGGGTTACGTGGCCTTCTGCTCACTTGACTTCTAGGATTATTAACAACATCATTTTCATGTGCGGGAAATTTTTTCTACCCCTTGCGTTCCACCTCCTTAAGGAGGATATGAGTTTTAATTGTCTTTCTTCCCGGAGAATTACGTCAACCGTTTGAACTCCGCTAACCAGTATATGATTTCACCCCTATGGTAGGATGTTCTGGGTATGTGGTTTCAATCATGAAAGGTTGAGATTAGATGCCTTTATATTTTTGCGCATATCATCAGCATATTAATTTGAAAGACAAGTTGTCGTATCTTTAAATCTCTCATATAGGATCAACAATCATGAAGGGTTAAGCGGTTTCAGATATGATAATCTCATAAGTGTTCAACTTCTTTTCATCCTCATGGGCTTGTGGCATAGATTCCGTGTGTCAAGTAATGTTAAGAGTGAATTCAACTTCATGTATTTTGAAACCCATATCGCATTCAAGGTGCCAGAGTATTCCCATTCTTGGTAAACGGATTTTCCCTACACTATAGAAGACGAGTAGTATACGTACTTGAGTATTCCTCCTTAATGGTTCCTATTGCCAATGTACGAGACATCCCTATGGCTTATTTGTCTAATAATTGATGTCGTCACAATTATTAACCATGTCAATACTATTAGTAGTAATCTTTGTGTCTCTTAGCATATAACCTCATGAAATGCTCTGCTCGACACATTAATGGGTTCTTGAATAACTCCAACCTGATCTTGAACTCGGTTGTTCCTCATTGTATTAGATCCACTGGGCATTGTAAGTTTAGACAAGTCAAAGAGGAAGCTTCGTAGGGTGATCACATACACACTTGATAGGTAATTTTATGGTCAATTTATGATAGCAAATCATAGAGTAAGTGTTGAAGGTCATCAAGGGTTTAGTGTGAGTGCTCGCCTAGAGATTTAGAGTTTTGGAGGGTGAATAGGTTATTTTAAAAGGTTTCCCCTGTAGATGTTATGAGAATTGATAATGAAGGGTATGTAAGTGCATTTCCCATTATGTCGCACTAGGAGTATGATGTTTCCCCATAGTTGTTCCTCATGAATTTGTGTTTTCATATTCCTATGTCTAAGAAGGCAGGTGGAGATAAAATTGTGAATCATTCCGGTGGAAATTATTGAAGTTGAACTTAATGGATAGTTAGCTTATGCGTCATCATTATTAGGTAAGCTTGGGGGTGGAAATTACTCCCGTGAATGTGTTATGGCGAACTCTGTAGGTATGAGAGGCCACATTGAAGGCCGAGAGTGTTGTGGAAATAAAATATTTTCTCTTGATTGTATAGCAGTTGGTTTTGATTTGAAAGGAACCTTCTAGGTGTTATGATTTAAAATTGTGCAATCCATGTCCGAGTATCATCATGATAAAGTAGTGTTTGAAATGTTGAGGTTCTTGTTTTTGATATATACATTATGGTGCTTTGTCGAGTTGTGGATGTGTTTTTAGGATAGTTTTGATGGTTCTCAGGTAGGTGGATAGGCCTAGTTACTAAGGAGACTCTGCCGAAATTTCTGAAAAATTTAGGAGTTAGTCAAAATTTAGGGACTTGAGGTTGGTTAGAAATAGTTTTATTATGTTGGGTGCTTAAGTTGGACTATACTCCTCATTTGAGGATGAATTATTCTAAGGGGTTGGGGGGGGAGAGAATGTAAGGCCCCGGAAAATTTTTTCTAAGTAAACTAAGATTTCGTGGTGCCACGTAGGTTATTTAAAATATTTTATGTTCTATTAACATGGTGGGCATCAATTGAATTTGGTAAACAAGTGTATGAGTCATATATTAAGTAAGGTGGGGTCCAAGCAGAGGCCTAAGTGTAAGCCAAATGGGAAAAATTTCATCATAGGCTAAGATTCCAAATAAGGTTGCACAAGTCCCCACTTTGAACAAACACATCTAAATATGTATATGTTTTTATGTGGTGAAAAACCTATCATATGAAAGGTCTTCGAATCTACGATCGTATTTCTGTCGCATTTTCGACTTTGCAGTCGCAGATCTATCACAACTTGGGCCAGTGTTGCTAGTTTTGGGCACCTATTTTGCAGTGCATTATGCGGCCCACATTCTTGTTTTGTCATCCATTCTGCGATCGCAGACCCGACGTCGGAGGCTTATTTATTCTATTTTTATAACCCGACCCCATTTTCATATATAGTCTTTGGGGCTTCATTTGGAGTCATTTTCTACCTATTTTAGAGAGAGTTGAGAGCATATAGAGATATAAAGGAAGGGCCAAACTTCATAATCATCCAAATATTACTCAAGTCTTCATGAATCAAGATAGCCATAGATTGTCCTCCATCAGGGTAAGTCCTACTTCCAAAACATCATGCAATAGGTTAAAGGTGCAAATATATTATGGGGGTTATAAATAGGCCATGCATATGGGACTAAGTTGTAATATGTGATGTTAAAGAACTAATATGGGTAGTTCATGTTAAAATTGGGTTGGGGAAAAGATGGAAACCTTTTAAAAGAGATTTGAAATCAAGATGCTCAACTAGTATTTGATAAAATGCTCAAATGAGCTGAAACTATGAATACCTTCCCAATTTGTGTTCAATTTTGTTATGTCTAAAAGAAGATTGGAATTACTAGAATTTTCGGAACGTTGTAGTAATTTAAGGAAAGCTTAAACGAGGTATGTATGGCTAAAACCCCGTCTTTTAGAAATTGAGCTTCGTCTGTTTTTGTGTGAATAAAATAAGATTAAAGTTAAATTGTTAAAATGATTGTTGTTCCACATGAATTTGGGGTTGCTGCCTTATATTTGTGAAAGATGTATTCCAATTTGATCAATGTGCTATTCTTGATAACTTGAAAAGTTGCAAGGAATATGACTCATGTATTGAAATTCTTAGACCTTAAATTGATATTGAAGCTCTATATATTGTGCCATCTATGTGGAGTCTCATCGATGCTTACAATTTCTATTTGCTCTTATGTGCATCTACTGTCCTAAATGGAAAAGCTAGTATTAAAATTGGGAATGATGTAAAATGCGGCCTGGTGCCAATAATGATGTGATAAGTTATGGCCCAAGTGCCTATGAAATGATATATGTGAAAAAAAATGTCTAATGAGAAGGGATTGGTAAGGCATCCAAGCCGATCGGGCCGAGATCGGACTACGCTCATGATAGCGGTGGTATTGTGAATGAATTCCGGAAAAAGGAAAAATGAGATTGTGATTGAAGTATATTTCTCAAATGAGGCGACATAGCTGATCGGGTCGAGATTGAACTCTGCTCAATATAGTGGTGGTATTGTGAACAATATTGAACAATATGAAATGCTCCAAATTAAAAGCTATGGGAAAATGATGTTAAAATTGCATGATTATTTTATTTGATAATGTTGTGTTCTGTTAACGTGTTTGAGTTGTACTTGTGATTTCCTTATTATTATATGAAAGTTCTCTCTAACTAGATGGTGTTTAGTTATACATACTAGTGCTATTCGATGGTACTAACGTCCATTTCCCCAGGGGAGCTACGTCTTTAAATGGATGTAGGTTTTTCTATAGCTGGCAGTGTTGGTCGCAACTAGTGCTGCATCATCCTTTCAGCTAATTTCGTGAGTCCCACTTTGTTTTGGGGTCCTGTTCATCTGTTTATCATGTACTTTATAATTGAGGTATAGCCGCAGCCTTGTTACCGGCATTTCCATATTACAGTACACATTAATTATATTTAGAGGCTCCATAGACAGGTTGTAGTTAGTGTCGGGTATTGGAATTAAAGTAGAAATGTTGATGTTTGGCAATGATTTATAAAAAAATTTAATATTTTGATGATTATGATTTAAGCTGCTAATGGAAATGAAATGGAAGTTGTTAATTAAATACTTACTAAGTTTGATTAATGAAGTCTATCTTCTATTTATTCGTGAATTAGTTTGGGTAGAATGAGACCTAACAAGGTTGCTTGGTTGGGTTTACTCAATTGAGCGCCGGTCGCGCTCCTCGGATTTTGGGGCGTGACAGAATGTTTCCTGCAAATGAGGCAAGTGGTCCTTTGCGCGAAGGGTCTTGACCAACATATCGTCAATATAAACCTTTACAGATCTGCCTATTTGGTGCTAAAACATTTTATTAACTAGACATTGATATGTAACTCCCACATTTTTTAATCCGAAGGGCATTACATTGTAATAGTAGGTACCGTATTTTGTGATGAATGAAGTCTTCTGTCATGCCCCAGCCTTGGGAGGCGCGCTCAGCGCGCAATCGAGTGAACCCAACTAAGCAAGCCTTATCAAACACTTCCTACCCAACTCAATGCGATTTAAGGGATCTGATTCCGTTTAATTAGACAATAAAAGGGGGTTGTACATTCACCAAAGATAGCTTATTTTACAACACAACCTCAATTATAATTAGGCTTCCAAGATTCCATGCAGTTATAGTTTAGAAGAAAGCAAGAGTACAAGGTTACGGCATGGTTCATTGACCTATCCAATAACCGTACATAACCTACACAACTGTCTACGGAGCCTCTAAGGAAACAAAAGACAATGATAACAACGTCGGCAACAAGGTCTCGGCTATATCTAAAAATGGATATTTACAACAAAAGGTGTACAACATAACCCTTTGAAGGATGAAAGGGCTCACCAAGATTTTGAGAAGAGGATGCTCTGTTACACATGATCGGTGCTATCCGCTATGGAGCCACCTACATTCATTTAAAAATGTAGCGCCCCGGGCAAAAGGGACATTAGTACCATGGAATAGTACTAGCATGTATAACTAAATACCAGCCTGTTAGAAATAACAACCATACAAGAGTAAAGAGGAAATCGTAAAGAAAACAAAGTTTCAAATATGCAACATGCCGACAATATAAGGAGGTTCACATGATTTTCACATAGTTCTTGAAATTTAAGATTGGAGCATCCCACACTGTTGCATCATTATCCATATTACCACCACTTCTGTGAGCGGAGTCCGATCACGGCCTTACGGCTAAGCCGTCTCCTCAAGATGTTACCATTATTTTATTCACGCTTACTAGTTTCAATCGTGAATACATTACAACCATTTGTATATATATCATGGTGTCCGATCAAGGCTCGATCGGCTAAGCCGTCTCCCAAAGATGTTGCCATTTTTTATTAGTGACGACCTGACCCGTTGTCTCACGAGTTACCGCTTTGTTCCCCCATTTTAAGCTTCTTTAGGCTTCATTATCCATATCTTATGTGATCGAGTTAGTTTGGAGAGGTTTTTGTAGGAAATGAGACACTTAGTCTCTTTAAGGAAGGTTTGGTTTGAAAAAGTCAACCGAATGTTGATTTATGAGTTAGAGGGCTCTGATGTGATTTTTGGTGATTCGCTTAGCTTCAGGGGATGCTTTTTGACTTAGGAGCGTGATCGAAAGTGATTTTGGAGGTCAGGTATAGAATTAGGCTTGAATTGGCGAAGTTAGTATTTTGGCAATTTTCGGTTGGTTGGTGCGATTTTGATTTGAGGGTCAGAATGGAATTTCGAGAGTTGCTATAGCTTCGTTAGGTGATTTGGGATTTGTGTGAAAAATTTTAGGTCATTCAGAGGTGTTTTGGTTGGGTTTTTGATCAAATGCGTGTTTCAAAAGTTTTGGAAGAACTTAGGCTTGAATCAGATGTAATTTGCTGCTTTTGGTGTTGTTTGAGGTGTTTTGATGATCGGAATAAGTTTGAATGGTGTCTTATGATCTGTTGGTGCTTTTGGTTAATGCCCCGGGCACCTCGGGGTGAATTCGGATGGTTAGACGGGAAGTATTGGAATTGGAAATGTAGCTAAAAATGCAGCAGTCAGTGCAGCAGGTTTTTGGCCTTCGCAAATGCGAGTGGGCCATTGCATTAGCATAGAAGGATTTGGGTACCTCAGGTTTTTGTTCATGACATTCGCGGGCTATGCTTCACATTCGCATAAGAGGAATTAAGGTCCCGCATTTTTTGTTCTCCGCGTTCGCGGCATCAGGCTCGCGTTCACGTAGTTGAATAAGGCAAAGAATCGCGTTCGCGTGTAAGGACCCGTTCGTTAAGGGTAATTTGGTCTACGAAAAAGTTTGTTCATCGCGAACGCGAATGGGCCCTCGCATTCGTATAGAGTTAAAAGTCATTGGGCAGAATGGTTTTTAATATCATTTCCTCCGCGAGCTAAGTCAAATTTTCCTCCATTGTTGAGCACCTTGAGAGCTTTTGGACGGGAATTGAAGAGGTTTTTGACTGGGATTGATTCGAGGTGAGTTTTATGATCTAAAAACATGATTTATTCGTAGAATCAACCTAGAAATTCTTGAAAACTTGGCTAAAATGGGAAGAACTAGGGCTTGAATTTTTGAAATTTTAAATTGGAATTTGAAGGGCCATTTGAGCTTGGATTTGAGAGTTCTTGATATGTATAGACTCGTTGCGAGATAAGGAACCCGTTGATATAAAAATTTCTGAATTTCGAGAAGTGGGCCCGGGGCTCTGGTTTTGCCAATTTTGAGATTTTAGCTATTTTTCGATTCTTTTCGATCGGGTTATGTTCCCTTAGCTTATTGTGACGTATTCGTTGTGGTTTTGGTCAGATTCGACGTGCGAGGAGGCCGATTTGAGAGGCAAGGGCATAGAGAGCTAGGATTTTGGCAGCTTGAGGTAAATAATGATATTAAATGATGTCCTGAGGGTTTGAAACCCTGGATTTGCACAACATAGTGCTATATTGAGGTGTAACACGCGCTTAATGATGAGCACGGGGTTGTTTACTACTAGGGATTGTGACTTGGTCTGTCCTGATTGATATTTTTACCGTGTATTTCATTTAGACGTTTTTGTTATCAGCATGATTTGGGCTTATTGCCATATTTTGGCCTCAGGCCGATTACTTGAATCCTTCGTGGACTTTTATCTCCGTTTCCTCACTATTTTGATATATTACTTGAACTCAGTCCTATTGATTAATACTGTTTTACAAACTTAGCCACTTTTAAATTGAATTTTAAGATTTAAATGATATTTTCAATGTTGTTTGGGTTGAGCACTACTGTTTTACTGATACTCGAGGGGCTTGTGATGATTTCTAGATTGAGTGAGGCCGAGGGCCATATATGAGGATATACTGAGTGATATGAGATTCTTTATATGGCACGAGGTGGCTTGAGTGATGGGAGGCCGAGTGATGTGAGGCCGAGTGCCGAGTGATGATGCCACAGGGTGGCTTGATATAGCGCTTGGGCCGTAAGGGGCCCCTCCGGAGTCTGCACACCCACAGTGAGTGTGGGTACCCATATGATTTGAGAGTGAGCCTGAGGGGCTGATGCTATGCTGAGTGGCGGATACTGAGCTAAGAGGGTTGATACTATGCTGAGTGACTGAGAGTGAGCCCGAGGGGAAGATGCTATGCTGAGCGATTCATACTGGGCCTGAGGGGCAGAACACTACTCATTGTTTACTTATTGTTTTACTTGTTTTTAAAAGGAGATTTCATTTGATTCTTTACAGTTTTACTGCTTTAAGTGATTTACTGCCCGATATAGAATTGCCTTGTGCATTTTATGTGTTTTCATGCTTTCAGCCATTATTTATTGTTAGTACTCACTGGGTGGGAGTACTGACATTACTCCCTCCACCATGTGTGCAGATTCAGGCATAGCAGAGTCCGCACGTGAACGCTGATTCCTTCCATACAAGGCAGCGATTTGTAGTTTAGAGGTAGCTGTTGACGTCCACAGCCCATTGTCTGCCCTATACGTTATCATTTATGTTTTTTTAGACTATTGTATCAGATTTTATACTTTGTAGACTTATAGCAGACTATGTAGTAGTTCATAAATTATGATACCCCGATTTGGCTTGTGTCGGGATGGTTTTCCCTTGTTATTATTGCTGTTTCTGCTATATTGGCAATCTTAAGCATGATTTAGTCTTGTTAATGTTAATTGATTGTTTAAAAGAGGTTTTTTCTTTGTTCTGGCTGGCGTTGTCTTCATGAGAGGTGCCATCACGGCCAGGGTCAAGAATTGGGTTGTGACTAGTTGGTAGCAGAGCCAAGGTTACTAGGTCTCGCGAGTCACGAGCTGGTTTAGTAAAATGTCGTGGATCGGTACGGAGACGTATGTACTTATCCTAGGGAGGCTACATAATCTTTAGGAAAACATCACATTCTTGAAATTCTTGTTGTGCCAACTTGTTGATCCGAGTACTAAACTTTTCTTTATTTTATTCTCTCACATATGGTGAGGACACGAGCTACCGAACGTGGCGGACGACCACCAGTACCACCCAGTGAGGCCACAAGAGGTCGTGGACGCGGTCGTGGTCGTGGCAGAGGCAGGGCAATGCCAGTTGCTCCACCTGTTGACCCAGCTCAGGATCAGGCTCCAGTAGCACCAGTTCAGGCACAGACTGTGCCCATCGTGATTTCGGGTCTTCTGGAGGCCTTGGCTCAGATGTTGAAAGTTTGCACCGGCCTAGCTCAGGCCGTTTCAGCCACCACAACAGCAGCTACTCGTAGGCTGAGGGGGCAATCAAACCCACGCTGCTCGCACACCTGAGCAGATAGTGCAGGGATTACTGACTCCAGAGGCACCTCCAGCTCAGCCACTTGTACCAGTGTAGGAGTTTAGGGTTCCAGCTATGCCTGAGGATGAGCAGCATCGCCTTTACAGGTTTGGTAGACTCCAGCCTTCGACATTCACTGGTGCTGAGGGCGAGGATGACCAGGGTTTTCTTGACAGGTGTCAGCGGATGCTCTGTACAACAGGGATTCTGGAGTCTAGTTGTGTGGAATTTACTACCTTTCAGTTTACTGGGGTTGTCTTCACTTAGTGGAGGCGTATGAGAGGCGTAGGCCGGCTAGTGCAGCACCTTTGACTTGGCAGGAGTTCTCCACTCTATTCTTGGAGAAGTATGCACTTCAGTCCCGTAGAGAGGAGCTGCGCATGTACTATGAGTGGCTATGGCAGAGAGATATGACTGTGTCTTAGTATGAGATGAGATTTTCAGAGTTGGCTCGTCATGCCTTTTGGATGGTACCATTGGATCGTGAGCGAATCAAGAGATTAAATTCTTATGACTAGATAGAGAGTATTGGGTGCTTCATTCGATGAGGTGGTTGATATATCTTGAGAGATTGAGGCGGTTTTCCATTAGGATCGAGAGGAGAGGGAGGCCAAGAGGCCTCAAGGTTTTGGCAGTTACAGTGGTGCTCCTTCGAGGGGCCAGTTCTAGCAGGGTAGGGGACGTTCTTTCAGGCCCGCTCAGTTGGCCCATCGCGAGTATCGTGGGGCATCTTCAGGTCGTGGTTATCATGGTTCTCAGCAAAGCTAGCCTTCACTCAGTGGTCTTCCAGCATAGAGTTCATCTCGTGCCCCGTCTGTTCAGGGTTCTTCTAGGTCGAGTGCGTCAGCTAGTCACTCCAGCGCAGGGGCTTCCCTTCAGTCCCATTCTCCAGCACCTGGGAGTTGTTTTGAGTGTGGAGAGTTTGGGTATATGTGGAGGTAGTGTCCTCATCGTGCTTGTAGCTTATCTCAGTTGAGGGGCCAGCCCTCGTCTTTTGGTCTATTTTCTTCAACACCCGCCTAGTCTGCTAGGGGTGAGGGTTAGGCAGCCAGGGGTCGCCCCAGAGGTACAGGTCGATCAGACAGAGGTCAGGCTCATTTTTATGATATCCCAAGTAGGACAGATGCCATTGCTTCAGATGCTGTCATTACAGGTATTATTTCAGCCTCTTACAGTGATGCCTCGGTTTTATTTGATCCCAGTTCCACCTATTCTTATGTGTCCTCATATTTTGCTCATCATTTGGGTACGTCGCGAGGGTGTCTTGCTTTACATGTTCGTGTATCTACACCGGTGGGCAATACTATTATTATAGACCATGTGTAGCGGTCATGTTTGGTGACTATTGGGGGTCTGGAGACCCGAGTTTATCTATTGTTATTGAGCATGGTGGATTTTGATGTTATTTTAGGCATGGACTGGTTATCTCCGTGTCATGCTATTCTAGACCGTCATGCTAAGACAGTCACTTTGGTTATATCGGGTGTACCGATGATCGATTGGCTGGGTGTGACTGATTATGTTGTTAGTAGGGTGATTTCATTCTTAAAGGCCCAGTGTATAGTTGGGAAAGGTTGCCTTTCATATTTG
Organism: Nicotiana glauca; assembly: GCA_026770625.1. Taxonomy (NCBI): domain Eukaryota; kingdom Viridiplantae; phylum Streptophyta; class Magnoliopsida; order Solanales; family Solanaceae; genus Nicotiana; species Nicotiana glauca. The sequence continues at coordinate 65,095 of MU786107.1, forward strand.
GCATTTGTGAGGGATGTTGGAGCCGAGACTCCTAGCATTGATTCTGTTCCAGTTGTGAGGGAGTTTCCCGATGTATTTCCTGTAGCCCTGCCGGGAATGCTACCAGATAGGGATATTGATTTTGGTATTGACCTAGTGTCGGGCACTCAGCCTATTTCCATTCCCCCATTTCATATGACACTAGCGGAGTTGAAAGAATTGAAGGATCAACTTCAGGAACTTCTAGATAAGGTGTTCATTCGGCCTATTGCGTCACCATGGGATGCACCGGTTCTCTTTGTGAAGAAGACGGATGGCACCATGAGAATTTGCATTGACTACATACAATTGAACAAAGTAACAGTGAAGAACAAGTATCTCTTGCCTCGCATTTGATAATTTATTGGACCAGCTTCACGGAGCGAGGGTGTTCGGCCTTATCTGGATTCGTTCGTTATTATTTTTATTGATGATATTATGGTGTACTCGCATAGTCAGGAGGAGCATGCGCAGCATTTGCTAGTTGTATTGCAGAGATTGAGTGAGGAGAAGCTTTATGCAAAGTTCTCCAAGTGTGAGTTTTTTCTCAGTTCAGTGGCTTTCTTGGGACATGTGGTGTCCAGCGAGGGTATTCACGTTGACCTGAAAAAGATATAGGTGGTTCAGAGTTGGCCCAGATCATCCTCGTCCACAGAGATTCATAGCTTCCTTGGTTTGGCAGGTTATTAACGCCGGTTTGTTCAGGGATTTTCCTTTATAGCATCACCCTTGACTAAGTTGACGCATAAAGGTGCTCCATTTGTATTGTCGGACGAGTGCGAGGAGAGCTTTTAGATGCTCAAGACAGCTCTGACCACAGCTCCAGTATTTGTCTTGCCATCAGCTTCAGGTTCTTATACTATATATTGAGATGCTTCGAGAGTTGGGATCGGATGTGTATTGATGCAAGAGGGTAGATTTATTGCTTAAGTTTCTCATCAGTTGAAGCCCCACGAGAAGAACTACCATGTTCATGATTTGGAGTTGGCTGCTATAGTTCATGCCTTGAAGATTTGGAGGCACTACTTATATGGTATATCTTGTGATGTATTCACCGATCATCGCAGTATTCAGCATTTGTTAAAGCAAAAGAATCTTAATTTGAGGCAACGGAGGTGGCTAGAGTTACTTAAGGGTTATGATATTACCATTCTGTATCACCCAGGAAAGGCCAATGTAGTGGCTGATGCCTTGAGCCGAAAGGCAGTCAGTACGGGGAGTTCAGCGTATATTCCAGTTGGGGAGAGGCCCTTTGCAGTTGGTGTTCAGGCCTTTGCCAATCGGTTGGTAAGACTATATATTTCGGAGCCTAGTCGGGTGTTAGCTTGTGTGTTTTCTCGATCGTCCTTATATGATCACATCAGACAGTGCCAGTATGATGATCTGCATTTTCTTATCCTTAAGAATAGGGTTCAACATTATGATGCCAGAGACATGACCATTGGTGAGGATGGTATGTTGAGGATACAGTGCCGGATTTATGTGCCCAATGTGGATGGACTTCAGGAGTTGATACTGGAGAAGGCCCATAGCTCGCGGTATTCCATTCATCCGGGTGCTGCAAAATTGAAGAAGCACTATTGGTAGAGGAGAATGAAGAAGGATTTTGTAAGGTTTATGGATCGGTGTCTCAACTATCAGTAGGTGAAATATGAGCATTAGAGACTGGGTGGCGTACTTCACCCGATCATTATTCCCGAGTGGAAGTGGGAGAGAGTCACTATGGATTTTGTGAGTGGTCTTCCTCAGACTTTGAAGAAGTTTGATTCAATTTGGGTGATTGTGGATCGGCTGACTAAGTCTGCGTACTTCATTCCGATATGTACTACATATTCTTTGAAGTGGCCGGCAGGGGATCTTTATCTGGGAGATTATCCGATTGCATGGTGTTCTAGTGTCTATCATCTTAGATAGGGGTACTAAGTTTACTTCTCAGTTCTGGAAGACTTTTCAGTGAGATTTGGGTACACAGGTGGAGTGGAGCACATCATTTCATCCTCAGACAGACGGGTAGTCCGAGCGTACTATTCAGATATTGGAGGACATGTTGCATGCCTATGTTATTGATTTTGGAGGTTCTTGGGATAAGTTTTTGCCACTTTCAGATATTGCCTGCGACAACAGTTGTCAATCGAGCATTCAGATGGCTCCATATGAGGCATTGTATGGGAGGTGGTGTAGATCTCCAGTTGGTTGGTTCGAGTTGAGCCCGAAGAGGCTAGGCTATTGGGGACAGAGTTGGTTAACGATGCCTTAGAGAAGGTAAAGGTGATTCTGGAGAGGCTTCGTATAGCACAGTCACGTCAAAAGAGTTATGCGGACCAGAAGGTTCGAGATGTGTCTTATATGGTTGGTGAGAAGGTCTTGCAGAAGGTTTCGCCCACGAAGGGTGTTATGCGGTTTGGAAAGAAAGGGAAGTTGAGTCCATGGTTTATTGGGCCTTTTGAGGTACTTAGGAGGATTGGGGAGCTAGCTTATGAGCTTGCCTTGCCAACCAGCTTGTCGGGCTTGCATCCGATATTTCATGTTTCGATGCTCCGAAAGTATATTTGGGACCCGTCCCATGTATTGGACTTCAGCATGGTTCAGCTGGATAATGATCTGAGTTATGATGTAGAGCCAGCAACTATTTTGGATCGTCAGGTTCGGAAGTTGAGATTAAAGGATGTTGCTTCGGTGAAGGTGCACTGGAGAGGTCGGTCCGTAGAGGAGGCTTCTTGGGAGACCGAGCGGGAGATGCGCATCAAATACCCTCACCTATTTGAGACTTCATGTATGTTTCATGACCCGCTCGGGGATGAGGGTTTGTTTTAGTTGGGGAGGATGTGATGAACTGACCCATCATCTCTTGAGTTACCGCATCATTTCCCCAATTTTCAGCTTCTTTATGCTTCATTATCCCTATTTTATTTGATCAAGTTAGTTTGGAGAGGTTTTGGTAGGAAATGAGACACTTAGTCTCTTTAAGGAAGGTTTGGATTGGAAAAGTCAACCGGATGTTGACTTATGAGTTAGAGGGCTCGGATGTGATTTCTGGTGAATCAGTTAGCTTCGGGGATGATTTGTGACTTAGGAGCGTGATCGGTAGTGATTTTGGAGGTCCGGTGTAGAATTAGGCTTGAATTGGCGAAGTTAGTATTTTGGTGATTTTCGGTTGGTAGGTGATGTTTTGATTCGAGGTTCGGAATGGAATTCCCAGAGTTTCTATAACTTCGTTAGGTGATTTGGGATGTGTGTGCAAAATTTCATGTCATTCGAAGGTGTTTTGGTTGGGTTTCTGATCAAATGCGTGTTTCGGAAGTTTTAAAAGAACTTAGGCTTGAATTCGATGTAACTTGATGGTTTTGGTGTTTCTTGAGGTTTTTTGATGATCGAAACAAGTTTGAATGGTGTTTTCGGTTGTGTTGGTGCTTTTTGTTGAGGCCCCTGGGGCCTCGGGGTGATTTCGGATGGTTAGACGGGAAGTTTTGGACTTCGAAATGTAGCAGAAAATGCAGCAGTCAGTGCAGCAGGTTTTTGGCTTTCTCGAACGTGAGTGGGCCATCATGTTCGCGTAGAAGGATTTGGGGTCCTGAAGTTTTTGTTCTTCTTGTTCGCATTGGTTCGAGTTTTTGTTCATCGCATTCGCATAAGAGGAATTTAGGTCTCGCAATTTTTGTTCTTCTGTTTGCGGCATCAGGCTCGCGTTCGTGAAGGGTAATTCTGTTTGAGGCTAAGTTTGTTCATCGCGAACGCGGGTGGGCCCTCGCGTCCGCATAGAGTTAAAAGTCACTGGGCAAAATGGTTTTTAATAACATTTCCTCCGCGAGCTAGGTTACATTTTCCTCTATTGTTGAGCACCTTGAGAGCTTTTGGGCGAGAATTGAAGAGGGTTTTGACTGGGATTGAATTGAGGTCAGTGCTATGATCTAAAAACATGATTTAATTGTAGAATCAATCTAGAAATTCATGAAAACTTGGCAAAAATGGGAAGAACTAGGGCTTGAGTTTTTGAAAATTTAAATTGGAATTTGAAGTGCCATTTGAGCTCGGATTTGAGAGTTCTTGATATCTATAGACTCGTGGCGAGATATGGAACCAGCTGATGTCAAAATTTCTGAATTTTGAGAAGTGGGCCCGGGGCTCGGGTTTTGCCAATTTCGAGATTTTTGCTATTTTTAGATTCTTTTCGATTGCTTTATGTTTCCTTAGCCTATTGTGACGTACTCGTTGTGGTTTTGGTTATATTCGACGCGCGAGGAGGCCGATTTGAGAGGCAAGGGCATAGCTAGCTAGGATTTTGGCCGACTCTAGGTGAGTAATGATAGTAAATGATGTCCTGAGGGTTTGAAACCTTGAAATTGCACAATGTAGTACTATATTGAGGTGAAACACATGCTTAATGACGAGCGCGTGGCTGTTTACGACTGGGGATTGTGACTTGATCCCTCCCGATTGATATTTTTACATTTGACTGAGACGTGTTTGTTATCAACATGATTTGGGCTTATTGCCATATTTTGGGCTTCATGCCAATTACTTGAATCCTTCGTGGACTTTTATCACCGTTTCCTCACTATTTTGATATATTACTTGAACTCAGTCCTATTGATTAATACTGTTTTACAAACTCAGCCTCTTTTAAATTGACTTTTGAGATTTAAATAATATTTTCAACATTGTTTGGGCTGAGCACTATTGTTTTACTGATACCCGAGGGGCTTGTGATGATTTTTGGACTGACTGAGGCTGAGGGCCATAAGTGAGGATATGTTGAGTGATATGATATGCTTTATATGCCACGAGGTGGCTTGAGTGATGAGAGGCTGTGTGATATGAGGCCGAGTGTCGAGTGATGATGCCACGAGGTGGCTTGATATAGCGCTTGGTCCATAAGGGGCCCCTCCGGAGTTTGCACACCCACAGTGAGCGCGGGCACCCATATGATCTAGTACTGAGTCTGAGGGGCTGATACTATGCTGAGTGACTGATACTATGCTCGAGGGGCTGATATTATGCTGAGTGAATGAGAGTGAGCCCGAGGGGCTAATACTATGCTGAGCGATTGATACTTGGCCCGAGGGGCAGATTACTACTCACTGTTTACTTATTGTTTTACCCGATTTACCTATTTTTAAAAAGAGATTTCTTCTGATTATTTACGGTTTTACTGCTTTAAGTGATTTACTTCATGGTATAGTATTGACTTGTGCATTTATGTGTTTTCATGCTTTCAGCCATTATTTATTGTTATTACTCACTGGGTCGGAGTACTCACATTACTCCCTGCACTATGTGTGTAGATTTAGGCACAGCAGAGTCCGCACCTGAGCGTTGATTCCTTCCAGACCAGGCAGCGATTTGGAGTTTTGAGGTAGCTGTTGATGTCCGCAGCCCCTTGTCTCCCCTATCCTCTATCATTTATGCTTTCTTCAGACTATTGTATCGGATATTATCTTTGTAGACTTGTAGCAGACTCTGTAGTAGCTCATGACTTGTGACACCCCGGTTTGGGCTGTGTCGTGATGGTTTTCCATTGTTATTATCGCTGTTTCCGCAATATTGGTCGTCTTAAGCATGTTTTAGTCTTTTTAATGTTAATTGATTGCTTAAAAGTGGTGTTTGCTTTGTTCTGCTTGGCCGTGTCTTCACGAGAGCCATCATCATGGCCAGGGTTGGGAATTTGGTTGTGACACCGTTATTCATCTCATACCAATCTTTGGTTACACATGTATTAGTTTACCGGCACTTAGGGTCACAGTTTCAACATTCCATAACTCACGTTTAACATTGTTCCCATTTTCAACATTTACCTTGTCACTTAAAGTCATAAGCATATACCAAAGCATTTTAAGTCATAAGCATAGAGGGGAATTTGTCAAGTTTGGCATATTAGTTCAAAAGTAACCTTCGCATGATAGTTAAGCATTTAACACATAAATCATGTTCTCCACATATCTTCCATTTACAAGAATAACACATTAAACACATAAAAAGTACTTACCACATACATTTTCACAACATCTGGGGAAAGCACTTACAGTGTTACCCCCTCGCTCCACCTGCAGTACCTCCTTCCAATCTCCAGGTGTTCTTCTCTTATCAAAGATGCCGTCTCTAAGGCAAAATCCCGCGGTTCCTAAGCACCAGGAAAAGCGCCCCCGTCGCCTGCCGGATCGGCCCCGAAGTGGCTCCCATGACTATGGTGAAACTAATAGCTCAAGGCAAGGACGCTCACCAACACTTTTTGCGCCTAAAGAAATGAAGTACCCTGCGCCAAAGCAGAAAGGCGGCTATCTAAAAGTGGTAAAGTATTGCCAGGGAGCTGAGGCCGCCCTATATATGCAAGAAGAAGCAACAATTCGCCTACCCGAGGCAAGGCCCGGGAAGCTAACAGCCTCGATACAGATCGATGGGTCGACATCCGATCCAGAAAGCATCCTCCAACGAGAAGTCAATACTCGAGGGGCCATCGTATTATCCCCATACTCAGGGCAACACTCTACGGCAAGAACCCCCGGCCCAAAGAAGTCGGGCCTTAGTGAGCTTCAAATGCCAACCCTTGATACAAGGCAAGCACCTAGCCTCGTGATCCCCTCTTCCTAAAAAGAGGAATAAACACAGGAAGCTCTGATCGCGAAAGCTCTACGAAGGGCCGAGGAATCGCCCAAATATTAGCAAACTCCTCAGCAGAAGTCAATCCTATACATTCTAAAAGGGTTATCTACATCGAGATCAATAGGGACCCCCGGGTAACCAAAGATGACCATCATCCGAGATAACATTCCCGAAGGCCCTGAAATTCGACGCATGATCTCCAAACAACTTGGAGGGCCTCAATAGCCCGAACCTGTCAGATCAATCCAAGATTGGTTCGAAGTACGACGATGGGTCGGAGGAGCGCCATATCGATTAGCAGAAGATCAGAATGAACTCTCGCGCTCAAGTTAGATATCAGCAGTTCAACAAAAAATAGAAGGCATTCAAAGAGCCTCGAAGGACATAAGAGCATCCAAAAACAAAGCAAAGTAATGAAAGCAGAAGTCAGCAAAGTATATTCTTATTCATAAATATTTGCGTACAAGCAGCACTTGAGTGGTCATTACATACAATTACGAAAGCCTACATGAGTTTGCACATAAAGCGGAGGAACGAAATGATGTACATTTGATGAAACCCGGATGATGTGTCCGCCCTGGAGAATCCATCTCTGGTATCAGCATCCCGAGGTGCCGTAAACTCAAGCACGTATCCTCGAGGGTGACTCCGTCGACCTCCACCTCCCATAGGTTCCCAGCTCAATCCCCCAATGGATCCCTGCCAGAGAACATGAAGAAAAGGAAAGGGAGTAGACGCAGAGGAGCAGAGAAAAGAATCATGGCCCACTGAAGCCAAAGGTTGGAGATTCAGCAAGCTGCAGCCTCAACGGCCGGTAGCGCCACTTTTTCCCTTGGGAAAGAAAAAACCCTAGGTATGAAGTGCCACACCAGGCCCGGGTAGTAGATTGAGCACCATTTCATAATCCGAACAACTATTTACATAAAGGGAAAATCGGCTCCCCATCCCTCATCACCTCGGGCCAGAAGCAGCAGGAAGGGCCAGCATACCGATGACCACAGCAATAGCAGGACACCATGCTTATATTTAACGAATGGAGGCCCCGACAGAACGATACGATGCAGTCTGAGGGAACTCCTCCAAACAGACTTAAGATCATAATCCCCTAACATGATGTTGAAGGGTAAAAGAAGATGATAAGAAGGAAAAGGCAAGCAAGCCAACAGAAGCATATAGATAGGAAAAACAAAGCCAAGGCACCCTCATTTATAGGGGATTATGAAACGGTCATCTAGGCTTTGGAAAATTGACCGACCGACGCAGTTAATGAATCCATGAGAAACTAAACCGACGGCTGTACCCGTACCTTAGGAAGCAAGAATCAGGGAGTGCAATGAATAAGGTCGAAAAGCACAAGCCCGTAGCTCTCCAATAATCGCGAAGCTCATGCTAGGGGTCACATCATCAATATGGCATCGGTGAAATAAGCTCGAGGAGTCAAGTGTCAGAATCATTTCAAATCGCTTTGGGATGTGAAATGTGGAGACTATCTGTACGCGGCAAAATTAGAAGACTTGATTTCTCGCTATCAAGAAATTTTGAATGCATGCCCCAGGACCTCGAGGGCGGGAGGCCCTGATCGAGTTATTAACCTCGGGGCTCGTCGAAGCCCGACTCGAAGGAAATGAAGAACAAAGCCAAGACAGAGCGGGAAACCCCCTAGGCACATGGCTACATTTGACAGGCTTGGCCTATCCAGAGCCTATGATAAGGCATCATGTCAATCCATCCCATCATCGTATATTGTAATTAATCTCCATATACTTGTAGCCGAGTCTCCCCTCTTTTATAAAAGGGACTCGCCCCACCTTCTAAAAGGATGTTGGTGCTCTATTTCTATACAAATGCAATAATATCTCTCTCTCTCTCTCTCTCTCTTTTCTTCTATGTTGTTCATTCTCACTGGCCTTTCAACTTGCTTGCATCATAGATTCCTTGTGTCATTCTAGAACATCAAGCATCACATCGTCTCTAACTCTTCTTTACTCTCATAATCAGGCTTCTCGATACCAAGACCATAGGCTGGAAGATATGGTACTGACGACGTTGCTATCATTTTTTGATATTGAATCCCCGCGCTTCTAGACTTCTATCCCAAGTATGGAATATTCTCAACCTTCTACTTTTGAGTGTCTCGTACATTGTTCATATTTACCTTACTTTCCTTAAAGCCTCCCATCACATCTTTTATCTCTTTCATGACCTCCCCTACATATAGGTATAATTCACACCCACGTCTTGAACTTCTATTACAACACAAGCACCTCTTTACACAATCTCGTGCGAGCTTCCTACTAGCTTCTTATAAGGTTGAGAAACTTCTAACTGTCTTTATCATAGAGTCATCAAAGAATATGGCTACTACATTATCTTTCTTGTACATTTGCTATTTAGAGTGATCCTGAGGTCTATGTACCTCTGCTATTTAGAGTGATCCTGAGGTCTATAATTCTCTTTGTCCCTCCTATTTTACTTAGTCTATGTAACTCTTTAGTTTTCTCTTGTTTCTGATCAGCCTTTATGTAGGGTTAAGCTATTTTCAGATATGCAGCTCCGGGTATTAGTTATTACTTTAGCATTTCATAGGCACTAAGGGATATTCATGATAAAATCCATTAACAATTCTATCCTTTGTCTATTACCCGGGCTCCATTCTTTCTTTTAACGTATACCAAAATCTTCTACTATTGCATATGCTGCAGGTATAGAACTCCAAACTCCTAAATGTGTTCATAATGTCACCAACACGGGATCACTAATTGAATAATTCATTTAGTTCCTTCTTAGCTTTCTTTACCGTAAGCTATTACTTTTCCTGGTCTTTTTTCTCCTTGTTGCGTGCATACTTAGCTTATCTTAGTTCCCACGTATGCCAGAGTTTTCGTGCAGCTCATATGATCTCGAATATTACTTTTAATTTTACTTCCCGTTCATTAAGAATGGTAGGTGCTACTTTCCTTTGAAGTTCTTACTATGTTGTTGTGAGATTGTCGTTACAAGACCATTTCCTCTTTAGATCGTTATGCTTAGGTTGAAGCCTTCTTCCTTATTTCCTCAACTATTCTTTCGTTGTAGTACTTAGGGAGAACCATTGACTCTCACAAAGTTGTGAGCTTATTGCGGGCCTTCTGATGTCCTTCCTTGACTATAATTATCCATATTTATCTACCTCCGTGCCCTTGTGCTTGTAGGGTTACTTCTGAACTGATATTTTGACTACCTTGCCAGTGGTACTTTCTTTCATCCCCATAAAACTCGTACGGTACTACTATTTGAATATATCTCAAGTATTATAATGACGTTACTTAGTCTAAGTGACACACATCCTCCCTTAAGCTTAACTTACCTCACATTGCTTTCTTTAGGGAAGCATTTTCCTAAATGACCATCCTCTGAATTCATCATAGACCTTCTTCTGTTGTCTGTTCTATTATTACCAGAATGCAATCTAAAATTTTCATGATGCTGAATATTATCAAATCACTCAATTCCTAATTCATGTTTAGTTTATCTTCTTCACTAGTCCATATTGATTTCCATTACTCTGGGGTCTTAGTTTCCCTTATTAATCACGTTAGAGTCGCGAACTTATTTCTCGAAGTGAGGATGTGACTATATGGCCTATATTTTTTTGTTGTCTTAAGGCCTATCACCACTCATCTCTTTCTTTATTTGATTATAGATTCTATAATACTGTCATGTTTTTGGCCTACCGTTGTCATCTATGTATCAAATCTTACTCTTAATGCTTCATTAGTTCTCTTTTTATTTCCTGCAAACATTTCTATCTATTACTTTATTCTGAAACTTTCAACAAGATATTCTTTCGCTTTTATCTCTCCTTGCTTCATTCATCGGCTCTCTGGGTTGCTAAATCACCTCACTCTACTAGGGACGAGAGTCACACTAATGTAATATTTAACACTTATAGGCTTTCAGTGCCTATCTTCGAATTTTTTTTATCACGCTAGTATTCTCATATAATCGTAATATTCTAGAGTGCACCTCCTGGGTGTCTCACAAGAAGATCTATTAGCACCTTTGTAATATCCTTCGGAAATATCAACTAATTCAAACCATCCATTCCTCTTTTTGTGGTTACTCAAATCCCAGCCAAATCCTACTACCCTGTCATTCTCTTAAAACATATCAGTTAGCTCCCATAGGACATGACTGAGATAGATGTGGCCGATTGTACGTACATCTATTACTGTTGAGGCTAGTTTAAAATGCTTATAACTCTCTTCCTGAAAGGTAAACAATGATAATCTTTATTAATTGGGTACCATGTACCCTTCTTCACCTTGCTTCTTTTACATGCTACAAATTATGTCTGCTTCCGATTCCATTATTCCTTTTTACCGTAAGAGGGGATAAGTATTCCTTCCTAAAAGCTCCTTATCAAGAACCTTGCACCTTTTAGTACATGCATGATCTGTTGAAGGCCTCGCATTTACTCATCATAAGCAAGATGCAAAATCGAATTCCTCTAATTCAACACTTCCATAGCCGCATCTCTTATCGATTATCTTTCTGAATGTAGGCATCGTCTTATTACGATAAAATAGAATTTCAACATTTGAATTCTTATAAGTGAGCTCTATCACATGATATAGAGTAAGAAGAAAGAGTGACATTCCTAAATGCCCTGTAGCCTCCTGCTTATAAGTGTGGTGCACGACACACTTATAAACAAGACTCTACTAGACACGGCTTGTAGACTCCATGTGATAGAAATGCTCTGATATCACTTTTGTCACGCCTCGAACCTGGGGGCGAGACCGGCACACATTGTCTAACCTATGCTTGCATAGCAACTTGCAACCAAGGTACTCTGAACATATGATGTCACATTTTAGCCGTGGGCCACATTGCAAGATAACTGCAAATGCTCACTAAATATCAATATAAAACTAGACCGACAAGGCCGTCATAATCATTGCAACTGACAAACTAACCAAATATACATACAAGGCCTGCAAGCACAATATATTTCCCTAACTGACAGGATATGTCTACAAGCCTCTATTGATAGATATACTATGATCGAAATAGCTCCCCGACCTACTCATAACATATATACAGAGTATGTAAGCCAATATACTGAATGCTGAAACTTAACTGATAATATAATAACTACAAGTAGCTGAAAGTCAAAGATAATCTGAAGATATGTTTACATGCTGATACTGACTTAACTCTCTCAATATATTAAGTAAAATAGTTGTCCGGCCCTATAAGGCTCGGTATATATATATATATATATATATATATACTGCTCTGCCATAGTAGGTTCGCTCATAGGTGCTCGCCGTACTAGGCTCTGTATCTCAACTAACTGGGCTTGCTCATAAGTGCTCGTCCACAGTAGACTCGGTATATAACTTACCATCTTATCAGAGGTTGCCCAATAGGGTCCTGCCCATATAGCTCGATGGCAATAAAAATACTTTAATAATGTATATATAAACTCTCTGTTCTCTTGACTGGAAGAATGAAATACTCAAATGAATATGAATTCCCGATAAAGAGAATATTGTCACTCGGAAGACTAGAAAAATATACGTAAATTTCAGGTATGAATTTTTCTTTATGCTTCGTTATCAGGCTTGTGTAACGATGAGATCATGCCAAAATAAAGGAAGAGCTTAGCCTTAAAATACCTGAGCCGGTTTTCTTGACAATCCCTCCATAGGCTACTTAAAAGAAACTAGACTCAGACTTCATAATAACAACCAAGAATACTCCAATAACTAATGTAGATTTTGTATCAAGCCAGACGACGTCCTGTTTTGCGAACTTCTGAAGCATAAAGTCATCGCACTGATTGATGTCTAGCATGTAAGGATCTATCAACGTAATTGGGAGCTAGTACGGTGATGTTAAAAAAGTTTCAAAGTTGGTTAAGAGTAAAAGTATTTAGAGACACCCACATAATCATCCAACGTCTTTCTTGTCTTTCTCCATCAGTAGAAAATGGATCATATTACTATACTTAGCTACACAAAAGAAAGATAAGCTTCTGGAAATGTGGTCAAATTACTATGTTTTTTCTTTTGTTTTTAAATGGAGCAGATCATATGCCTATACATATGCTTATAATTGTGTTGGTAAAATCCATCCAAATATATGAATAAGTGGAAAGTAGGGTCCACCTCTCTTGCCACCATATTGAAAGATTGTTATATGTGGCATAGATGTTACATGTAATTTTTTTTTTGGAAATGGGGCCTGCCACGTTAAATATTTATTAATCTTATCCAATAATTAGTTAATTAGGTAATATCCTGCTATTCGGTAATTAATTATTTACCCGAATAATTAAAAATTATCTCAAATTATATAAAATGACACTCACTTTTAATACATTTTATATACCTTACTATCATGACCATGTGATACCTTGTTTGGCACTAGTCCATAAATACCAGGTACTTTAGCTTGGGCCGTATTTTATCACAAAATGACAAATTTAGACGAAATTCACTTTTTTTTATTTGCTTACTCTCTCACCTTAACGAATTTACTCATTACTTGTTTGAGGTAGCATAATATTTGTAAATCCTAAATAAATCTCCCCGGACTTACGTCAATTTACTTGTGGCGTACTTCGACATACGAAAACATGGGGTGTAACAACGGCCCTGCAACATTAGGGTCATATAATCGTCCTCGATATCTGAGGACACCATCTTTTGTAATTTCAAACGGTGTCGCCTCCTTCTGAGGAGTGGTATCGCTCTAATGAACTAACACAAGATCCTCGTACTGCAGTTCCTTTACTTCAGTTACTAAAGAGTATGTTGTTGTATCATGAATAGTAATTCCATTATCACATGAGTCTAGTAACCAAACTCCAAGACTAGCTAGCTGAAGAACCTCATGAGCTATTGCCCCCTTTTCTGGATGTAAACATAACAAGCTACCCATAGATCTGCGGCTGAGGGCGTCGGCTACTACGTTCGCCTTCCCCGAATGGTATAAAATATCATCGTCAAAGTCTTTAAGTAGCTCCAACCATCTCCTTTGACATCAATTCAATTCCTATTGCTTAAACATATATTAAAGGCTCCTATGATCCATATAGATATCAACAGGAATACCTTACAAGTAGTGCCTCCATATATTTAGAGCATGAATCACCGCGACTAGCTCTAAATCATGCGTCGGGTAGTTCTTCTCGTGCTTTCTTAGTTATCTAGAAGCATAAGCTACAACCTTATCATGCTGTATAAGCACACAACCCAATTCAACCCCCAAAGTGTCACAATAGATAACATAACCATCGGTACCTTCTGGGAGTCTTAGAACCGGTGCAGAAGTTAATCTATCCTTTACTGCGTGGAAACTCCATTCGCAAGCATCAGTCAATTGAATCTTTGCTTCATTCTGAATCATTTTTTCAAGGGTGCTGAAAAGGAAGAAAATCCCTCTACAAATTTCCTCTAATAGCCTGCCAACCATGAAAGTTGCGAACCTCCATCGGTGTTGTGGGTCTAGTCCATGTTTATATTACCTCAATCTTTTATTTATCCACCCAGATGCCGTCATAAGAAATAATATGCCTAATGAAAGCTACAGAGTTAAACCAGAATTCACATTTAGAGAATCTTACATAAAACTTCCCTTTCTGTAGAACTATTAGCACAATACACAAATAATCTGCATGCTTAACCTCTAAACAATAATACACCAATATATCGTCGATAAATACAATTATGAACAGATCTGAAAAGGTCCTGAACACATGGTTCATCAAATGCATGAATACTGCTGGGGCATTGGTCAAACCGAACGACATAACACGAAACTCAATGTGCCCGTATCTGGTTCTGAATGCTGTCTTTGGAATATCTTCTTCCTTAACCATTACCTGATGGTACCTGGACCTTAAGTCTATCTTTGAAAAAGACTTGGCACCTTGCAACTGATCAAATAAATTATCAATCCTCGGCTGTGGGTACTTATTCTTGATCGTTACCTTATTTAGCTATGTATAATCAATACACATTCGTAAGGAACCATCTCTCTTCCTCGCAAATAACACAGATGCTCCCCACAGTGGTGTACTAGGGCTGATAAAACCTTTTTCAAACGAGTCCTTTAGTTGTTCCTTCAATTCTTTTAGCTTTGCGGGGGTCATTCAATAGGGATGAATAGTTATTGGATGAGTATCTGGTTTAACTCTGT